>CAUYQG010039848.1:0-45485 GCA_963574415.1 Tarsius wallacei
TGCGTGCCTGCAATTCCGGCTGCTCGGAAGGCTGAGGCAGAAGGATCGCCGGAGCCCAGCAGGTCGAGGCTGCGGTGGCCGGGAGCGGCCACTGCACTCCAGTCTGGGCGACAGAGTGAGACTCCAACTCAAAAAAAAAAAGAAGTATGATTGGAAAAATAGAGTATAATCTAATGGTAATAAATGTGAGGTGGGGGAAGACTTAACAATCTGTTTGTTCAGATTCTTTCTTTTTTCTGTAAGATATTTCCTTCCCTCATACATGGGGCAGGACACCTGTACTATGAGGACAGATAAAAGGGGGAAGGGTGGAGGTCAGAGACCTTCCCAGATTTTATGACTTGCTTTCTGGGAGAAAAGGGAGAGGGAGAGAGGACAGGCAAGGATCAGAAAGACCTTGATGCTGAGGCATTTCCAGTCTTCTTCAGTTCAAAGGACTCAGCGTGGCAAGGCACCATACTCTGGAGTATCATCGTCTAAGCCCTGACACTTCTCAGAAACTTTTATTCTACGGTGCTTCCAATTTTGGTCAAATCAAGAAGCATTCACTTTTTTGAAAATTATGCACAGACACAAAAGCAAAAAACAAAGTAAAAAATTCCCTTACCCTCAAAGAACCTCCCCCCATTTGGGGGCATCAGTTCTGGTCTTGGGGCTGATCAGCCTTGGTTATCTAAGGAACAATGAATCTCTGTATTCAACTATTTGGAAGAGTAAGCACTGCCTAGGCCAGATTATGAGAATATTTTTCTAATGAAGAAGAGTTATTTGTCCGATTTTCATAATCATTGATTCATTTAGAATATTTGTTTAGCTCACATTGTGCAAGTCATTCTGCTAAGTAGTATGTGGGGCACAGAGATGGTTAAGACACGTTTCCATTGTCTAAGTGGTTATGTCTTATGAAAAATATGTGACATGTACCTAAATATAACACAGTCTTAAAAGTTAAAAATACCATGAAAGAGGCATAAATAATATACTGTGGGCATTTATGGAAAGAAGAAATTACTTCCTACTGTGAGTATCCCAGAAAGTCCTACAGAGGAGATGGGCAGAGAATATGGAAGGACCTTGAAGGAGCAATAGAATAAAGCCATGGGGAAATTGGCAAAAAGGATGGGTTAGCCACGGGATACTACAAGTAGCAAGGATAGCAAGAACAAAAACAGGGAAGAAAGAGGTCATGAGGTAGGAAATAAGCACAAGAAGGCATTCTCTTAACAAGAAGAAAAGGGAATATAAATTAAGTTGGCATAGATTAAGACAAATGATGGAGAATCTTGAATGCAAATAATTTTAATGATGCCAATAATAAATAACAGTAGTCATAGTAGCAACTTAATAGTAGTAATTACAATTAACATTTATTAAGCACTTATATGCTGAGCACTATTCCAAGTAATGTCTTATTTACTCTCTCAATGACCCTATAAAGTAGGTCCTCATTACACAGATTATCCTAATTTTGTAGAATATTGATCCACAGAGAGTTTTTTCCCCCTATGGTCACATAGTTAGGCATTTGCTCTTTACTTAGAAAAGTTTCTAAATCTCACATACTCAACCAGCTCTTAAATGGCCCTAAATCACCCCTTATTACAAAATGCCATCAAAACAAAGAATGATGGGAGGAAAGAGAATGCATGATACTATTCTAGACTGTTTCTCTTCAGAGTTTATTTTTTCAAATAGATAACTCCACTAAGATTAATCTTAGATCCTCTCCAAATCCATTTTCTAACATCTCACTTAGTCGATCCACAAAGTGCATTTGATTTAGAGAGGTTTATTATGATTGTTAACCTTTTTTCCTACACCGTCTTTATATATGGTATTTATCTGGCTAAAGTATTATTTTTACAATCCTGATATGAGATTAGTAGTCATTGATCACAAAAAAGGATTAGGGGTGAGTTGAAGAGATATCTGGTTTGGGATCAACAATTGAGCTAGCACTTGACCTTGACAGGCTTTCATAAACTTTCTTTTTACAATTTGATTTAAAGCACATCTAAAAAAACAAAAATATTATTATTGTCATTATTTTATTACATGAATGGTCCTGAGTTACTTATCGATGATCTGTTGGGTAAACTATATGAAGGGGACCCAAAAAAACCAGAATTATTTTTTGGAGGGTGGGCCCCTTGTAGTACAGGATATCCCTGCTAGGTAGGTGTTCTAGGAGCCCAACAGCATCAGCCAACGTTGTACAGCCAACGTTGTTGGGAGAGGCTGTTCGGCTTCAGTGATTTTTTGGGGGGAGGGGAGTCTTTCAACACATTTGCCCATTTCATGATAAGTGATTTATGAGCTCGCCTGTCCACACTCACCCAGTCTCACCCTGAGCAATTTTTTTTTCCCCAAATGAAAAAAGTCCTCAAAGGGAAATGTTTTGCCGATGTGGAAGAGATGAAACAAAAAATGGCAGAAGCACTAAAAGGCATCAAAATCTACACTTTCAAAAATCTTTTTGAGCAGTGGGTATACTGTATCACATGGAGAGTACTTTGAAGATGACTGAAGTTTAAACATATATGAATAAATACACAATTTTTTCAGTAAATAAATTCCAGTTTTTTTGGGGTCCCCCCATGCATATACAAACGTATTTTCAATTAAACCATATTTGATATTAAATAAATGATGAACAAAGCAGATAAATGTGACAATAATAGAAAAAAATTAAAGGTTGGGGAAACATTCCTTGTGTTGTTAGAAATGTCAGCAATGAAGATGATAGTGTCTGAAATTATTTTGATTTATTCAGCATCCCCAAGGTGAAAAAATACCCTCTCATCCTCCTTCATGTGTAATATATCTTTTCCATGCATGCCCAGATTCTCCTCCTCTGCAAACGTGCCCACCAAGGGTACTAAAATGACTGTGTGCAGACTGGATGCACCAGTGGCAGGTTCCTCGGGATGCGACACATGACCTATGTATGTTGCTTTCTGTGTTTTGTTTTTGTTTTTGCTTTTGCTTATTCTCTGTGTTCTGGTGTAAAGATATTGTTGAAAATGTTGAAAAGAAAAAAAAGCCTGCAGATACCCCTGTGGGTAACAGTGATAAGAAAAAGAGAGAGTATTTATGCTTATCTGTAGCACAGAAAGCCAAACTGTTGGAGAAACTGGGCAGTATGATGGTGAAACGTCTTACAGAAGGGTATGGTATTGGAATAGCTATCAAATATGACCTGAAGAAACAGAAGGATAAATTGTTGAAGTTCTCTGCTGAAAGTGATTGAACACAAGTTAATGAAAAATAAATTTTAAAAAACCACTGCATAAATCTAAAAATGAAGGTCTGCATCGTACATTGAAAGAGTGGACCTGTCAGCATTGCAGTGAACACATGCCCTTTAATGGTGTGCTTTCATGAAACAAGCAAAGATCTACCACAGTGAACTGAAAATTGAAGGGAACTGTGAATATTCAACAGGCAGGTTGTAGAAACTTAAGAAAAGATGCAATAATTGACATTTAAAGATTGTGGTGATAAAGCATCTGCTGATCACAAAGCAGCAAAAAAAATTCAGTGATGAGTCTGCCAAGGTCATTTCTTTTGAAAATCTGATACCAGAACAGGCCTACAATGCTGATGAATCACTGTCTTGGTTTTATTGCCTCAGAAAGACATTGACCACAGCTGATGAGACATTCCCTACAGGAATTAAGAATGCCAAGGACAGAATAACTGTGCTGGGATGTGTTGATGTAGCAGGCACACAAGTGTTAACTTGTTAAGATAGGCAAAAGCTTGAGTCCTCACAGTTTTCAAGGAGTGGATTTCCTACCAGTCTATTATTATGCTAACAAAAAGGCAAGAATCACCAGGAACAGCTTTTCTGATCAGTTTTACAAACATTTGGTACCAGCAGCTCATGCTCACTTCAGGGAAGCTGGGCTGGATGATGACTGCAAGATCTTGTGATTCCTTGACAACTGTTTGGCTCATCCTCCAGCAGAAATCCTCATAAAAATAATATTTGTGTCATTATTTTAATAGCATAATATTTAAAAATAATGTTTACTTTTCGTTAAAGGTGACTTCATTAATTCAGCCATATGACCAGGGTATCCTTCAGTCAGCGAAGAGAAATATAAACATAATTTCTTGAACAGCATGCTAGCTCCTTTTTGAAAGGATGAAGGATGCCACATAGGCTGCTGCCAACCCTTGGAACACAGGGACTACAGGCACAGTTGCGCATGCCCTGACAGCCTCTCGCCTGCGCTGTGTTCAGTGCTGATGAACAAGGTGGTGACTTTGAAGGATTCCATATGTCAAGTGAGAACAGAATGATGTCTGACCTCCTTATATGTACAAAAAGTATTCCTTCAGAGTCCATCAGTTAGCGGGGAGAAGTAGATCTCAAAGACGTCTTTAACATTGATGAGACTCCAGCTGTTCATTCATTCATGGATGGTGAAATGGCTGCAATGGTTCTGAGCTAAGGTGGTCATTAGCATAATGGCGATGAAAATGATGTTAACACTGAAAAAAGTGCCTATAGGTGACATGGTGAAAATGTGTGAAGGGCTTATGGAAGGACCAAAGCGGTGTGCATTCATAACGGAGTGAGGAATCGCATCAGTTTATAAAACCAAAGAGAGACTTCTAAGACAGAAACCATTGTAAACGAGACAGATGGCTCTGGAAGAATTATTTTTAAAACCATTCAGCAGAATGCCTCCTCATACCTAGAGGACCCACTTCCTGGTCCCTCCACTGGTGATGCCGCAACGCTGCTTACTTTCCCTGAACACAACTTTTTCACTGTATTAATGGTATGCCACTTTTTTGTGTGAAGTACTTATTATATGTGAGCAAGTATAAGAAAATGATTGCCTGTGGTAGCATGTAAATTCAGCCGGGAACTATGCTGATGCCAAACAACCACAGATTTCCTCATGGGTGGCTGAGAAAGTGATACCTTTGCTTTCTGATGGCTCAATGCACACAGACTTTGTAATGCACAAAACTATTAAATATATTATATAAAACTTCCTTCAGAGTGTGTGTACAAGGCATATATGAAACATAATGAATTATGTGTTTAGACTTGGGTCTTATCCCCATTATGTACATGCAAATATTCCAAAATCAGAAGCACTTCTGGTCCCAAGCATTTTGGATGAGGGATATTCAACCTGTAAAACAACCACAGTAGAATCTGGGCAAACTTTGCCAAATGTCCCTGGAAACCTTAAGATGTTATTTGGCAGTTAGACGAATTCAACATGGAACAAAGTGTTCTGTCACCGTAATAGAAAGGAATTTTATCTGTCATTTTTTAAAAAACAAAACGCAGGGTGACTATATAATCCAAAGCAGTGTGAATGTTATTTCCAACATTAGCTAGCTACAAAATTGCTACTTAGCTTATTTTTAGTATTTTATTTTTTTAATTTTAATTCAGACTCTAGGGATACTGAGGGTGGAGACTTCCCTCACTGAGTACCAATTGTCTTAGATCTATCAATTAAGTAATCACTGTTTTATACAGAGTAAAATGTTATTTATAAAACCAGAAATAAGAGAAGGAATGACATGACTATTTCATGTATGTTTTATGATCTTATGACTCAAATTGGTTTAAGAAAAAGACGTGTTTCCCATTTTTGTTTATATTTGTAAAATGTAAAGGAGACATATCCAAAAAATCCAAAAGAAGTGAAAGTTTTAGGTACAGCCTGATGCTGAGGTCTCAAAATAGTTGAGTAGAACCTAGCCTCTTTCCATTTCTCTGCTCTATTCTGCTCCTTGTCGGCTTCCTTCTCATATTCCAAGTGTTTCAGATACGACTGCCAACACCACCAAGCTGTCTTCACAGCTTTATGCCCTGTGTGTGCAGCAGAGAGAGGAGAATTAATAAATTATCTTAGTGAGGTCTAACTTTTATTGTTCTGAACTCGATCGTGTGCTCAATTCTGAAAGAAATATGTTGTCCAAGAGGGCATAATAATTGCCCAGATGTATTCATTATCTATTGCTGTATGACAAATGACCATAGAATTTAGCAGCATAAAACAACACACATTTTTTTAATCTTACAGTTTCTGTGGGATGGGAGTCCAGGCATGGCTTAACGGGGTTTTTGCTTCAGGTTGTCTCACAAAGCTTCAGTCTGAACGAAGGCTTAACTTGGGAAAGATCCAACTCCAAGCTTACTTACATGGTTGTTGGTCGAATTCGGTCCCTTTTGACCTTTTGGGCCGAGGGCTTCATTTCCTGGCTGGCTGTTGGCAAGAGCTTTTCCTCAATTTCTTGTCATGAGCCTCAGGGTAGCACTTGCTTCAGCAAAACCAGCAAGGGAGAGGAGCTCCGAGCAAGGTGGAAGTCAGAATCTTTAAACCTAATCATGAAAGGGACATCCTCCCGTGTTGAGAGACGCTGTTTGTTAGAAGCAAGTGACTCAAGGGGAGGGAACTGCACACGGTCTTTAATCAAAATGAATAAGGTGTCAATGTGTTCATCTCACAAGCCACCTACTACACCAGATTTGAGTACCTATCGCTAAAGATGGTATGCAGGAAACTCTTCACAAGCATAGGAACTGAGAGTGAGAGGGTAAATCCCCTGAGCAAAATTTGAGTCATTATCAGAAGACAGGGACAGATGCTGAATGGAGAATACAATTGTCCACAACAGCTTTCCAGGTATGGCTCTGAGTTGTATAGGAAACAGAAGAAAAGAAGGCTTTTTTTCTATCGCCATGACATTGAGTCATTATGAATCTCAATGCTTATTTGAAATTACCTAATTATTTATATTATTGTATAAAGATGCTTTGGTCTGTTAATTCAACATTTCTAAGCCAGCTCCATTCTTTATTTTTGGTTTATATTATAATTTTCAGCCAATGCTTCCATATGAAATAAATTAAGATTCCTGTATGTGAAGTTGCTAAGATTATCTTATGTGCAAAAAATACATACAGGCTTGAGGTTCAAATTCTCTGAAAATTCATCCTTACTTACCTTTAAAAAATTCATGGTTGCTGGGAAATGATGCAGAAACAAGTTTTTAATCCCTGAATTTTTAGGATTTTAGTAGAAAATGGAAATAGCATTACCTTTGAGGTAAAAAAGATGTTTCTGGCTTCTGTTTTGTAGAAATAATAGATCTGCTGGGCTCGGTGGCTCAGCCTGCAATCCCGCGCTTTGGGAGGCTGAGGGTGAGTGGATTGCCTGAGCCCGCAGGTTCGAGACCCGCCTGGGCAACTTGGCGAGACCTCATCTCTACAATAAATCAAAAAATTAGCCAGGCGGGGTAGCGCGCACCTGTAGTTCCAGTTTCTTGGGAGGCTGAGGCAGAGGGATCGCCGGAGCTCAGCAGGTCGAGGCTGCGGTGGCCAGGAGCGGCCACTGCACTCCAATCTGTGCGACTGAGTGAGACTCCAACTCAAAAAAAAAAAAAGAAAAAAGAAATAATAGATTTGCCAGATGATTTTATCCAGAAAATGAATAAATTTCCATCACAGAAGGTATTTACTCTACCATGAGATTCAGAGCAGTTAAAATTGTCAGACTAAGATGAGTACATGAACTCTATGTTTCATCTGTGATCATACTTAATCTTAGTACATCTGCTGAAGAGTGATGGGTGTTAAATCTGACCCAGAGTTTTTCCTGGTGAGTTTTCTCAAAATCACGGATTTAAGATGGTACTTCACTGTTTCAGAAAGGTAATTATATGAAATTTGTCTCTAATTCAGGAGTCAAGTATTATTAATAATGATATTATTGTATGGATATTATAGGTAAATACTTATTATTGTAGCTAATATTTATTATTTTTGCTAGCATTTCTTTACTACATATTATGTACCAAATACTATTCTAAGGTCTTTCCATATTTATCAACTCCTTAATCCTCTCAGCAATCGTCTTCAAAAAATTGTGTATTAATTTCTTTTCATCACTGTATAAAGCATACGCAAAACACCTGAAATTTTAACATTTTTCTTCTGTCAGTCAAAGAGTATCAATTTGCTTTGGTTATCAAGCTAAGTTTGAACCAACATTAGACAAATTCTTCTGTATGGGAATGGCGATGCAAAAATTCCAAGGTCAGCTAAAGATACTTGGAGAGGTTTATTCTGGGTCAAACATGAGTGACCAGGCTCAGGGCATAGCCCCAAGAGGTCTTGAGAACATATGTTTGGAGTGGTTGAATTACAGCTTTATATACATTTTAGGGAGACAGAAGTTACAGAAAACTGTACATCAATACACATGAGATTTACATTGGTTGGGCTTGGGAAGGAGGGATATTTCTAATTGGCAACTTGCAGGTGATAGGTGGATTCAAAGATTTCCTGACTGGCAATTAGTAGCAAGAGTTAGAGGAGATGCAGAAAAATTCTGAGCTTTTTTTTTTTTTTTTGAGTTGGAGTCTCACTCTGTCACCCAAACTGGAATGCAGTGGCCGCTCCCAGCCACTACAGCCTCGACCTGTTGGGCTCCAGGAATCCTTCCACGTAGCTGGAACTACAGGCGCGCGCTACCACACCCAGCTAATTTTTTTGATTTATTGTAGAGATGAGGTCTACGCCAAGTTGTCCGGGCAGGTCTCGAACCCGCGGGCTCAGGCAATCCACTCACCTCAGCCTCCCAAAGCGTGGGATTACAGGATGAGCCACCGAGCTGGCTTAAGCTTCTTGATTTGTAGATGAAGCCTCATAGGTTCAGGCTTCAGAGAAGAAAGGCAAATGGAGTCTGAAGTCCCCAAGAGATCGCTCTGCAGGATCATTAAACACTTTGACTTTCTTCTTTATCTATCATATGATGTTATTCCAGTGTCATATTGGAAAACAAACTTCAGTATATAAAGTAATTTATAAACCTATCTGATGAGTCTTTATAGGCATGACTCCCCAAACCTCTGACTTAGGAACTTGGACAAGAGAAAAAGGCCAGAGTTTAGTCCTCAGGAAGAATCCACCCCATGTCTAACTTTTGCAGTTGAGGCATGGCACACTAAGTTCTTTTCACAGAAAATCCTGTTATCCATTGAACCAGGGCTTACCTTGGAAGTTTCTAAGAAACTAAGGATATTTGGAATCCCCTTTGCTTTACAGATTTTCCTCTAAAATATTTAGTTGGGCCATTTTGTCTATTTGCTCTTCAAGAGGAAGAACCTTCCCTCCTCTGCCTCCCTACTTCCGGGTACCTTCTTATGTTCGTGTATCTTTCTACATCCACTAGGTGATATTTGTACAAAAATTTGATAAATCTCTTTGTTCTCAGGAAAGAAAATAGTTTCTCTTTTTCCTGTTACACAAGTCCCTTGACTGTGTTGATGAAAATACCAAACTCTGTAAAATATTTAGAGTTTTGTTCTGAGCCAAATGTTAGTGGTCTAGGCCCATGGCACAGTCCCAAGAGGTCCTGAGAACATGTGTCCACAATGGTTGAGTTACAGCTTGGCTTTATACATTTTTAGGGAGACTGAAGTTACAGGCAAAACATAAATCAATACACGTGGGGTTGACATTGGTAGGGCCCAGAGAGGCAGGATATCTCCAAGTGGACTTACAGGTGATGGGTGGATTCCGTACAGATGTGAGTTTTCCCAAGAGAGGGCTTTGCAGAGTCATTTTAAAATACATCAGAGAAACATTTTGGAGTAAAGTGCTGTTTCCTTGAGGGCCTGCTACCTGTCATGTGATGCTGTACCAGGGTCAGGTTGGGATTTGGCATCTTATAGCCACAGAGTCTTTTTGGTTGGCCTTATTTCAGTGTGAGCACTGGCCACTTGTGCCTCAACTCCAAAAGGGAGGGGATGTAACAAGGCATGCCCCATCCTCCTTTTCCGTCGCAGCCTGGGGCTTAGCGTTTCAGGCTTCCCTTGACCTGGAGAGGGTCATTCAATCAGTTGGAGGCTTACATTTTCATTTTTGTTTTACTACTGTTTCCTTCCTTTCTATCCTGCCCCCAGAAGACTCCCCTCCTCACATATGTACATATAACCTTTAAAGTCCAGCAATAATAAATCATTTTTAGTTACTCGGACATGCTTTGCACATGCTGTTCTCTCTGCATGGAATATCATCTTTCTTCTTTTTTCCTCACAAACTGCAAATTCCTCACAAATCTGCAAGTTCTAGATTAGATGGCCTCCCCTGTAAGCTCTCTATCCAAACCAAATCAAGCCCTTCCCTTCCTTCAGCACTGTGTATATCTTGGACACATCTCCATTCGAGTGCTTGTCTTCCTGCATGGTAATCTTCTCCCCACTAAACTACAGGATCCTTGAGGCTGGGCAGGTTCCCTTTCCTCCCTGGGCCTATTGCAAAGGCTGTCACGCAGATGTCTCGATGACATAGTGCTCTGATCACCGTCTTCTCAATGAGGAGTCAACTTTTGCCAGAAACCCTAAAAGAAGGGAAAACAAGAGCAAAGTCAACTGAGTTACTATTTTTTTCCCCAATCAGGTATGGCCCATATATATGATTTTTGTTATCTGCCAAAAGATTTCAGCATTTTAGGCTTAAATTTCATTTCCTATTTTAGACCATACCCCAGCACATACGTTGTCAGATCTGTTTTGTAAAGGCTGCTATTTCTTAAGTGTTCCATGAAGTTTTTAGTTAGAAATAAAATGCAAGGCCTTACAGAAAATTGAATCTGAGCTGCTGACTTCCCTTAGCATTTAAACACCAAAGCATCGTCTTGGAGCATTTTCCTATTTAATCTTGGGTTATAATCCTAGACTCTGTTGATTCGCAGCATTCCACAGTAACTGGAATGACTAATCCCTATCATTTTCCTGTTGTCTGCCACCTCTCCTTTGCATTTATGTTTTTGAATTTCAGAATGGCGATCCTTTTATCTGTAGAAACAGCTTTGTTCCTATACATTATCTCTTTTCCTGCTAATTTTTATTGTCAATTTTTCTCCATAAGGAAAAAAGAATATGTAGTTTATAATTCTCAGCTCAGAAGACAGTTAGGATTGGAAAAGTGAGATACTGCTACCTTCTAGTTAAAAATGGAATCATTAGTCAAGACCTTTCTTATGCTATCCTACAGGAATAAGCATGGTTCACTCTGAGCTCCAGTCCCTATATTGCAAGGTGTCAAAGACAGGAAGGTAGGCTCGCGTGGAGACCACCGTTCTCCTTATTCATTGAATGTTCTATTTCTTTCCCCAATGTGAGCATAGCATTCTTAAGAAGTTTTAGTGTGCTTTTTCTTAAGAAGTTCAGTGTGCTTTTTATTTTTGCTAGTCTCTCCAAAAATGATCAGTCTTGATTTGAAATATGTTAATAATAAATGACCAATTGCCCCTTTTGTTGATTATGAGGCTCATAATATAAACCCATTGTTTCCTGCCATTCCTGGTGCCAGACATGTTTTTCTCTTTTTGTCTTAGATGGGTTGTGAAGACCCAGCTGCTGGTGCATATTATATCAGACAAAGCCTCCAACAACATCACGGGTTTGGGGATTCTGATCGTTTCACAGTGCAATTAGCTTTCCTCTATCATTTGGCCAGACTGCTCACCCTGTGCATTTTTCCTGTTGGAAACAAAGAGAACTGGGCAAGGAGATGTGTGGATGGCTCAGGACCCAGTCCTCAGTTGAGGGACTAAATGAAAGATGACAATGCATCCCCAGCTTTGCAGCGGCTCTAGGGCACAGCGCTTTTCACACACGCTGTTTCATCTCAGCTTCAAGTAAAGCCATGAGATGGGTGGGAATGAGGCGTCCCCGTCACTCTCCTGAAGAACAACAAGCCCCAGAAAACTGTCTATTGCTTCATCTCACAAATAGAAACAGCAAATACTTAAATAGTGGAGAAGAACCAAGATTCAAGCCCAGGCAGCCTGGCTTGAAAGTCTGGCCTCCGAGCTCCACGCTGGCCCTGCTCATTGAGGCAGGCCTCTGCTAGATGCGCACATGGACATCTGTGCCTGCAGGCCAGCTGAGCCTCCACGTGGAAGCAACGCTGAGGCTGCCACACTTCACAGTCACAGCAAAACCATTTGGTGACACGGAATAAAAATACTCGAGTGATGGGATTTTTCCCTTCTCTCTTCTCTCATTATTTCCCCTTGCCTTTTCTTACTGCCCTGAATATTAGAAGCCACGAATCATGCATGTGGAGGTGAAGGGGGAGGCAGAATAAACAAACTGGAGAATGCTTTTATAACAAACCTGCTCGCAGGCATACAAGAGAGCATCTTCTTCCTGTGCACCCGGGCCAGCGAAGCAACAGAGAGCAGGGCTGAGAGCTCACGCACCAGAGCCAGGCTACTCGGGACTGAGGCGGACTGGGCGACCCTAGACAACTTGTAACCTCTCTGTCTTGCTTTCCTCCCTGTGGAAGGAGATGACAGCAATAGCATTGCCAATTCACAGTGGAATAAGGTGAGCCACTACATGGAGAGCATTAGAACAGGACCTGACCACAATAAATGCTCAATACATCTTTGCTGTTATTTCACAAAATAAGGTAACATATATAAAAGGTCTGACACAGAGTAGGTACTCAATAAATATTAGCTCCCTTTCTATATTTTATATATATATATATACACACACATATATATACACACACATATTACATATACATATATACACATATTATATATACATATTATAGATACACATATTCTATATACATATTATATACACACATATTATATAATTTATATTGTATACGATGTATATATTATATATGTATATATATGTATCTATAATGTGTATCTATAATATGTATACATTGAGAGTGAGAGGAATGTGCTCTTACTTTAGGATATAGTCCAAAATATGTATATATATGTATGTATATATACATATACAATATATATGTCTACATATGTGTAGCTATAATATGTATATACATGTATCTATAATATATATTATATGTATATATGTATGCATATTTTATAATATGTATGTGCAATATATGCACATATGTAGACATATCATATGTACATATTATAGATACACGTATATAATATATATTATATATGTATATATACACATTTTTAAATGTATACACATTTTACATATGACATTTCCTCAAAAGATAGCATTAATCAAATGAATGCTAGTATCACCATGTGACAGGCAGGACAGTCAAAGAAAATGGGGGAAGCACGGTTGAACAAATGTCATACTACACATTGCTACTGTAATTTTTTTTTTTTTTTTGAGTTGGAGTCTCACTCCCTCACCCAGACTGGAGTGCAGTGGCCGCTCCCGGCCACCGCAGCCTCGACCTGCTGGGCTCTGGCGATCCTTCTGCCTCAGCCTTCCAAGTAGCCGGAACTACAGGCGCGTGCTACCACGCCCGGCCAATTTTTTGATTTATTGTAGAGATGAGGTCTCGCCAAGTTGCCCAGGTGGGTCTCGAACCCACGGGCTCAGGCAATTCACTCACCTCGGCCTCCCAAAGCACGGGATTACAGGCTGAGCCACCGAGTCCGGCCTGCTACTATAATTTAATTCAACTTTGAATGGTAATACGTATAATATCTCTTCAAATGTGTGTCCTTTTTAACGGCGCTCCTTATATATGCTTTGATCACTGATAAGTGCCTTATGTCAACTACACTGATGCTAGGGAAAATAAGCCGTGATTCCATTTTAGAGGGGTTAACCAGTTTCTTCTTTTTCTCCTCCTCCTCCTCTCTCTCCCAGCTTCTTCTTCTTCTCCTCCTCTTCCTTCTCCTCCTCCCTCTTCCTCCTTTCTCTTCCTTCTCTCACCGTCCTTCCCCAACACCATTTTCCTACTTAACAAACATGACTAACGGCTGCCTCTGTCAAATAGTTTTACTCATTTTGTGATGTCAGAGTTTCACCAAGCAGCACCTATTGAAGCAGGTAGTGTTTTCTCTAACGCATTTATCCTCTTTGCGGTCACAATAAAAGGTCATGTTCTAAGTTTTAATTCTTGTCATCTCAAATGACATTTTTCTAGATGGTAAATTAGTTTCTCCACTAGGTACAAGTGTAGGGATATTCAAAGCTATCTTCCCACTGCCTAGCAAAATGCTTGGAACATGAGATACTTTACAAATACTTGCTGTAGAAATCAATGAATGCTGAAAAAATAAAGTCTACAAAGAAGTGTCTTCCAAATTAACTAGAACCTAATTAAGAGATGTCTGAATATTAGTTGGCTTCTACTTTTAAAAGGGAACCCAATTTTAGAAACCTAAACTAATATCATGGATTTATTTCAGCACAGTTTTAACAATTTTTGGACTATATCCTAAAGTAAGAGCACATTCCTCTCACTCCCAGTCTCCTTCCATGGCTATGATACAGTGAAACTGATATAGAACATGCCAAAATGGACGCAATGCAGTGTTCTGCCTGTCAATGTCACCATGGCATTACAATATAGAAGAGGACATTGGCCTTTGGACTTACCATTCCCACTGCCTGGAAATCTCTTTTTCCTGGTACCAAAATGACTTATTCACTCACGACATTCAAGTCTGTGTTCAAATTTCACCTTTTCAGAGAGGCATTCTTTGAATATTCTCTCTGAAATGAGTCACTTCCCTCCCCATTATTTTTTATTTTCCTTATTTTTTAGCTTTTAAAGCTAGGTTTATTGAGGTATAATTAACCTACATCAAACTGCACCTATTTACAGTGTACTCTTTTATTTGACAAATGTATACACCTGTGAAACCATCACCACAATCAAGAAAAGGAGCATATCCAACACCCCAAAAGTTTCCTTATGCCCTTGGCAACCCTTTCCAACCTCATCCTATCCCCAGGTAGGCACTGATCTGTTTCTGTCACTATAGATAAGTTTGTACTCTCCAGAATATTGAACAAATGGAATCATACAGAATAATTCTTTTGGGGAGAGAGCCTGGTTTCTTTCACTCTACAAAATTATTTTAACATTCATCCATGTGTTGTGGGTATCAATGTTCATTCCTTTTTATTGCTGGATAATGATTATAAAATCAACTAACCGTTGTTGGCTGTTACAGATAAAATTGCTGTGAGCATTTGTGGGCAAATCTCCGTATGGCTTACGCTTTCATGTTTCTTGGGTAAATATTCAGAAGTAGAACGGCTGGGTCATACAGCAGATGTGTATTTGACTTTTTAAGAAACTGTCAGGCTGTTTTTCCAAAGTGGTTGTACCATTTTACATTCCCACCAGCAGTGTCTGGAGTCCCACTTAATCTGTGTCATTTACACCACTTGGTATCATCAGCCTTTTTAATTTTAGACAGTCTAATAAGTGGTATCTCCTTGTGGTTTTCATTTGCACTTCCCTAGTGACTAGTGATGTTGGATATCTTCAATAGGCTTATTTCCCATCCATGTGTCTTCTCTGGTGAAGTGTCTGTTCAAATCTTCTGCCTGCTTTAAAAAACTGATTTGTTTGTTTTCTTCTTCCTGAGTTTTTAGAATTCTTTATATATTCTGGATACAACTTTGTTATCAGATGTGATTGACAAATGTTTTCTTCTAATCAGTGGTTTGTTTTTCATTCTCTTGACAATGCCTTCCAAAGAATAGAATTTTAAATTTTGATTACCTTTATCAAGTTTTCTTTTAGAATTGCACTTCTGGTGCCTAATGCAAGGTCAATAATTTCCCTAAATTTTCTTTTAGAAATGTTATAATTTTAGATTGCTTATTTAGTCCTATGGCACAGTTTGAGATAAACTGTGTATATGATGAAAAATATGAATCAAATTTGATTTTTTTGCATATTGTTCTCCTGTTGTTCAACATAATTTATTGAAAAGTTTCTCCTTTCTCCACATAATTATCTTTTCACCTTTGTTAAAAATCAGTTGACCCTCTGTGTATCGGTCTGTTTCTGAGCCCTCTATTCTGTTCTGTTTATCTATTTGTCTACCTTGACTCCAGTGTCCCATTGTCTTGATGACTGTACCTTTATAATAAGTGTTAGGCTGTGCACAGTGGTTCATGCCTATAATTTCAGCACTTTGGGAGACTGAGGCAGGAGGATCACTTGAGTCCAGGTGTTTGAGACCAGCCTGGGCAATATAGCAAGACCTCATCTCTACAAAAAAAAAAAAAACTAGCCAGGCATGGTGGTATGCTTCTGTAGTCCTAGCTACTTGGGAGGCTCAGGTGGAAGGACAGCTTGAGCCCAGAAGGTTGAGATTGCAGTGAACCAAGATTGTGCCACTACAGTCTAGCCTGGGTGACAGAGTGAGTCCCTGACTCAAAAATAAATAAATAAATAAAGTAAAAAATGTGTTAAAGTCGGGTAGTATACATTTTCCAACTTTGTTCTTTCTTTTTTTGATCAAAGTTGCTTTGGTTATTCTGGGTCTTCTGCATTTCATATGGAATTTAGGAGAAGCTTAACCATTTCTACCAACCAAAGCACCTACTGGGATTTTGATTAAGATTACATTAAATCTATCAATGTATTTGGGAAGAACTGACATGTTAACAATTTTGTTTCTGCCAATGCACGAATACAGTATATCTTTCCGTTTATTTAGGTCCTATGTGATTTCTCCCAGCATTGTTTTGTAATTTGAAGTGTTTTGCCATTTTAAGTGTTTTGTAATTTTAAGTGACACATATTTCTACAACTTGATTCCATGGAATTTCATGGTTTTGGTACCATTGTAAATTATGCAGGTTTTTCTTTCAGGTTCCAATTGTTCATTGTTAGTACAGAGAAATACAATTGATGTCTATATCCTGCCATTTTGCTAAACTCACTTGTTACTTCTGATAGCTTTTGTGTAGATCTCATGAGATTTTATACATGGAAAGTCATGTCTTGTGTGAATAGAAACTCTTCTGCCTTTTCCTTTCCAATATGGGTGCATGTTATTTATTTTTCATAGTTTATTGCACTGGCTAGACCCTCCACTACCATGTTGGATAGACACATTGAGAGTGAACATCCTCACCTTGTTTCTAAACTAAGCAGGAAAGCATTCAGTCTTTCACAGTTAAGTGTGGTACTCTCTGTAGATCGTTTCACAGATGTCTTTTATCAGGTTTCCTTTCTAGTTTGCTAGAGTTTTTATGAGGAATAGGTGTTAGACTTTGTCAGAAGCTTTTCTTGCATCTACTGGGTCATCATATGTTTTTTCTTTATTAATATAATGAATCACATTAATTACTTCTCAAATGTTTAAGAAACCTTGCATTATTGAGATAGATTTCACTTGGCCATATTGTATTACCTTGCATATATTATTGGATACTGTTTGCTGCAATTTGGACAAGAATTGTTAAATCTATTTTCATGACAAACATTGGTTTAAAAATAGTTTTCTCATAATTTCTTGATCTGATTTTGATAGCAGAGTAATGCGGGCCTCATATAATGAGTTGGCAAGTTTTCTTTCTCTTCAGTTTTCTGGAAGAGTTTGTGTAGAACTGGTTTTATTTCTTCCTTATGTGATTAGCTTAATTTATCAATGAAACCATCAAGGCCTGGAGTTTGTGTGTGTGCGTAGGGGGGGAGATTTTAACTATAAATGCAATTACTAATAGATAAGCAACAAGTCAACTATGGACTTCTTCATGAGTGAGCCTTGGTAGTTTGTCTTTCAATATATTTGTCATTTCATCTAAGTTGTTGAATTTACTAGCCTAAAGTTGTTCATAGCATTTCTATATTATCCTTTTTATATCTGTAAAATCTACTGGACTGTGTTTATCTCACTCCTGATATTGATTACTTCATTCTCCTTTTTTTCTTGGTCAGCCTGAATAGAGGTTTACCAATTTTGCTAATCTTCTCAAAGAACAGCTTTTGGTTTCATTGATTTTTCTCTATTGATTTCATCTTTTCTATTTCATTTCTTTCCTCCCTGATCATTATTTTCTTACTTTTGCTTACATTGGGTGTTTTTTCTTCTTATTCTCATTCCTTAACATGAGTACTGAGGTTATTGATTTGAAATTCTCTTCATTTCTAATATAGTCATGTTTTCTTGTTAGTATAGTGATGAGAGTCCCTGCCTATCTAATGTAGGCACTTAGTGCTATAAATTTCTCTGTAAGTACTACTTTACCTGCATCTCACAAATTGTAGTATACTGTGTTTTTATTATTTATCAGTTCAAAATACTTTATGAATATATGAGAAAATATTCTAACAAAAACTGTAAACAAATGAAATCAGAAATCTCAAGATAATAATGGTTATGAGAATATGAAACAGTAGAGACCAATGAACCTTTGCAATAATCAAATCCAAAGTGATATGTATAGACCAACTGCGAGCGTGCAACGTAAATATTAAATACAGACTCCTTAAATAGAAGGTATATACTATGAGAAAACACAAGTAATAGACTAAAAAATACTTACAAATGATTCTCATCAAAACTTAAGAACCAACTGGGAATAGGGCAGTGGGAAAAGGAAAAGCACTTGGAGATCTGTGTGATTGCAGGAAGGGAGAGAGAAGAAGTGAAAAAACCCTGAAGTCTTATCATACTGGAGTAGGAGGGATAGAGTGTCTTAAAGAGTGAAAGACGTGGTCATCTGCATCAGCCTCTTGAGTAGTTGGGACTACAGGCATGCACCACCATGTCCAGCTAGATGTCTGTCTGTCTGTCTGTCTGTTTGTTGAGATGAGGTCTCACCATGTTGCCCAGGCTGGTCTCAAACTGTTGGGCTCAAGTGACCCTCCCACCCAGGCCTCTCAAAGTGTTGAGATCATAGGCATGAGCCACCACCCTCCCATCTGGCCAAATCTCAAAGTTAATAAGAGAAAAATGGAATGAATAAGAATGCCACCAGACCACCAAACGTGAAGAAAAGGAAAATGATGAAACAACAGCTAAATTAAAAAAAGATAAAAAAAAGATTAATGAATAAAATCAAGCATGACTGTCATTATCCTTATGTGTATTTGCCCACTAAAATGCAAGCCATTAGGTTACAGATTTTAAAACTCCAGATTAAAAACAAATACAGTTATAGCTATTTATGCTACACATTTTTAATGACCATTTTTTAAGTTAAAATAGACACCCAAAACACAATTCATAAAAGGAAAACTTGAATTAAATATCAAAAATGCCTCATATCTAGAATATATAAAGAACGCTCAAGACCCACCAATACAAATTAAACAATCCAGTGAGGAAGTGAGTAAAATCTATGAATAGACATTTTGCCAAAAAGATATACAGAACACAAATAAGCATTTAAAATTACGTTCAGCATAATTATCCATGAGGGAAATACGAATTAAATCTTCAGTGACATATCACTACATACCTATCAGAATGACTAAATTAACAAAAGCAGTGAAATGTTAGTGAATATGCGAAGAAACTGGATCATTTATACATTGTTAATGAGAATGTAACATGGTACAACCACTCTGAAAAAGAATGAACAAATGATGTGGTAACATCCATACCCGTGGAATACTACTCAGCAAGATAAAGGAATAAGCTATTAACAAGCAGAGTAATTTGTGTGGATTTCAAAGAAATTATGCTGAATGAAAAAAGCCAATCCTCAAAGCTTACCTACTGTATGATTCCATTCATGCAACATTCTTGAAATGGCAAAACAATAGAGATGGACGACAAATTAGTAGTTGCCAGGGGTTAGGGAATGGGAGAGGGATGGGTATGACTATTAAAAGGTACCAGAGTCATTCTTGTGATGGTGTTGGCTGTATCTTAACTGTGATGACGGTCACATGATCTACATATGTGATAAAATTGCATAGCACTAAACACACACATATACACACACACACACAAATGAGTGCATATAAAACAAGTGAAATCTAAATAAAGTCAGTGGATTTTTTTTTTGTGGGCCATGGAACGAATGTCAAAGCAGGGTACTGAGTGACTGAGCAATCCTCTCTTCGGAAAGATGAAGCCCATGGCAGCATGCAGCCCAGATCAGAGGCCCTGAGGGAGGCTGCAGGATTTTTTTTTTAGTGACAATGACCTGATTGTGATATTGTGATACGGTGCTATAGTTGCACAAGATATCAACACTAGGGAAAACTGGGTAAAGTCTATACAGAATCAATCTCCCTCTCCTCCCTCTCCCTCTCCCTTTCTTCTTATAACTTCATGTAAATTGACAATTATCTCAAAAAGTTAAGAAAATAAAGAGATGGACTTACAGACATCAGGCAAAGAATTGAATAAACTATGGTATAGCCACATTGTGGAATGTTATGTAGTTATTTTTTAAGAGTTATTTTTAAAATATTACTTATTTTTTAAAATAGAAAATAATAAATTAGAACTTGTTTACTTGATAGAATTTCTATAAGATGCAGTTAAGTGAGCAAAGGAAGGCTCAAGAAATTGAGTGCATTATGATTCTATGTTTATGAAACAGTGCCAAAAATACCCCCATGTCCACATATACATCTGAGCATATCTGATTCTGTGTGTGTGTTATTTGACAATGGGTAAATATATGTAAATAGACACACTATTTGTTAACAAGAATAACAATGCAGGGAAGAGGGATGATACAGATTGTAAAAAGCAAATGGAGGAAGGGGTAACCAAGAAAATAAAGAAGGAAAAAACCCAGAGTACTAAAAAAATTGATATATATTAAACAATACAACGTATATTCATATAGGATTGTGTGTGCATGTTGTTCTCATAAATTTAAAGACGTTGTAAGAATTATTTTTATATCATTATTATTTGATAATTATGAATCTCTTCAGACATGACACATGTAGCATTCTGTTAACCCATTTAAAGCATACAATTCAGTTGTTTGGGTTTATTAACAGAGTTGAATAAACATTATCCTCAGAGTTGGTGATAACATGGTTATTATCACAATTTTAAAACATTTGTATCACTCTAAAAAGAACTCTAAACCCATTAATAGTCACTCGCCAGTTTCTCCCAAATTTCCTTCCCCAGCCCTAGGCAATCCCTAATCTACTTTCTGTCTCTCTCTATTTTTCTGTCTTGGACATTTCATATAACTAGATTCATATAATATATAGTCTTTTGTGACTAGCTTTTGTCCATGTGGCATGATGTTTTCAAAGGCCATGCGTGTTGTAGCATGCATCCATCCACACATCATTTATGTTTATTACCAAGTCATATTCCAATGTATGGACAGATCACATTGTATTTATCTTCCCAGGTATGTAGCCTTGGCCATATGCATAACCTATTGGGATGACAGTGGTTACAGCAGGGCTGTCTGTTTTTTTCCATAATCTTTATGTTACGTTATCTGCCTCATTTGCTATCATCACACCCAGATATTAGGCTCCACTGCGGATCACTCTGTTGTTTTTGATAATCCCTGAAGTATAACTGCTCCAGAGGCTGGCCCAATTAAATTTGGGCAGGAGGAATTTTGGAAGCCAGTCTTCAAAGTTTGTTTTGACCACAGCTGGGCTCTTCTTTGCTGTCTCTCTCCCTGGTTCTCCAAAACTACTGTTTTGCTTATTGCCCTAATGGAGCTACTAGCCTCCTTTTTCTTTGTTTATCACCAAAATCTCCATTGATTTTGACAACAACCTTAGGCTTGAACTTCCTCAGCCTCTGTTTCAAGTAGTCAATCCTTTGGGGGAAGTTTTAGCGCTTTCTGGTCCTATGAGCCAACTCTCCCATTGGGCAAAATCTTTGAGCCACTCTTCCAAGAACAGGGTGGGGATGGTGGCCTCTGGTCTTCTGAGCTTACCTTTCTGGGCACGGAACCTCCACCCTAAACGCAAACAAGCAGGGCAATCTGGACCATCCTCTTCTTGGCCTGCTGCGGCTGAGGTAGACTCTCCACTCTATGACGGGGCTGAGAGGATGAAGGGAGCCCCTGACCTCTTAGCCGCCCTCACCAGGAGTCGGACATTACAGCTTAGAGTTTAGGGAGGTTGGAAAGGCTGGCCTGGCCCTTGTAATGAGACCCCATGTCCCTTGGTTGAGATGTGAGGGAAGAGGGAGGTTACCTCTTGTGCCCACCATGCAGAGGGAGTTTCTGGAGATGAGGTGGGCTGGGGACAAGTCGTGGCTCCAGTACCCCAGAACCTCTCTGTTGTCGCCATGTTTCAGTGGATTTTTTTGGAATAAATGTTTCTTATTTATTAGACGCTCCAAGGACACTTTGCAGAGACTTTGAATGGCTGATTTTTTTTTTTGGTCGTTTGGGGGTTTTGGTTGTGTGGGACTTTTGTTTGTGTTTTGCTGTGCAGTTTTTGACAGTTGTGCTTTTCTGGCTGCTGGTGGATTTGTGGGGCCCCTCACTGCCACTGTGGCCGTGGAACTCCTAGAATTACTTTTTTAAAGGACTGTGCCAAAGGTTGCCTCACATATCCTGCACTCCCACTTCCTTATTGTAAATGAGAATAATGATCCACACCATGGGCCCCAGGACCGATCGCCCTGCATCCCATTATCCCCTTCTTCTCTCCTCCCATCTCACTTTTGGGGAGAGAAAAGTGCTTTAAGTGAGAAATATACTTAAACACTGTAAAAGAGTGATCTTCAGACTTGAACAAGGGTTCTTCTAGAGGTTTGGCTTATGAGAAAACACTTTAACAGAACCACAAACAAGCAACATGACTCAGGGGCCCTTTTCTCTTCCTTTCTCTCTCTCTTACCACCTCCCTCTACCCCACCCTCTCCCAGTGATGACATTCTGCTAACATTTGAGAATTATTAAGTCGAAGGATTGAGAGAATAAAACTCAGACAGTCTATATAAAGATATAAATGTAGGTAAGTGGTTAATAACCAGTGTTCTCTTAGATGTATTACATAGCAGTCTGAACCTTGAAATAATCCCCACACATGCTCTCTTTTTCTCCCCTCCTTCTTCCACTTTCCTTCTTCCTCTCTCTCTCTCTCTCTCTGTTAAGAAATGGGAATCTCAGGAAAGCCTTTCCAATGCCATTCATTCATTCACTCATTCATTTAACAAAGATTATTTGATCCATAGGACGTGTGGGGTGCTCTACTAGGCACTGGCCCCTGGTTTGCATTTTAAGAGATGAAACAGGATTTGAGGAGCTAGCCAATCAGCCTATGTCTTGCCAAGCCAAAACATTATTGTCATGTTTGCTGGATTTTGGTGTAGCTTATGCAACGACTCGGAATTTTAAATGATCGGGATTGTGGATGTGATCCCAAGAGAAGCTACAATTGAGATTCACCTTTAATTCCACCTTGTAGCGGTGTTAGAGCTGGCCGGGGACAAATAGCATCTTGTCTTCAACTTCTACTATAGGTAGTATTGAGCAACTAGAATCTATTAAAATTGATTCATAAACTGCTTCAAACTCTTTGATCTCTTTAAAGGTCTGGAACCAATCAGTGATAAAAGATCTTCAAGTTTCCCAGGGAAACTTGGTCAAAAGGAGGATAAGGCTGAAGAACACAAAGCCAGGCCTAAAAATTCTGTTTAAGAACAAAGCTATCTTATTTTTAAGAAAGAATTCAGAGACGTGGGATGAGGTAAAAAGATGAAATATTTAAATCTGAAAATAGAAGGATCTGTCTGTACTTTGGCTGGTGCAGTTGTATTATTTTGTTTAGCGGGTGCATGCTGAATCTTTACTATGTGCGATATCAGCGAGGCACATTCCCTGCATTCAAAAAAGCACATCTTGTATACAAACAACTCAAATGCAAGGCAGAAAATATTTGTTGCAGTAGAGGGTCTGAAAACGCCGTTTAAGACAGAAGAAAGAGATTTATGACACTGGGAGGATTAGACGACGTTTCATGAAGGAACTAGCATCTGATCCAAAGCTAACCCATGGGTAGAAATGTGGGGCAACGTGAAGCCAACCAAAGCACAACAGTGGTGGCCTTATAGCCAATGAGTAATCCTGCCTGGATGGAACACTGGGGAGGGCACATAGAGTTAGATTATTAGCAGTCGATCATAAAGACCCCAGAGTGTTGGGAATTTATTTTGAAGACAACAGAAAACCACAGAAGAGTTTTGAAATGGAGTAAGTAGTAATCAAAACTGTGTCTTAGATTATTTAATGGCAGGAAGAAGCCATTGTTGCATTGGATTAGGTGGGCCTGAACTAAGAGAACAAAATCAAAGTAGGTGGCAATTTTGTAAACATAAAACAGGAAATGGAATCAAGGGAACGAATGACACTGTGACAACAGACAATGGATCTTGGGGACTAATGTCAGTGCGAGAGAGGTACAAGATGTTTTGAGGTTTAATGTCTGCGTGCCGGGGAGGTTGACAATGCCCTTAAAAGAAGAAAGGAAACAGAGGAAGATGAGATTTGGGGAGGAATGGGATTTTATTCATTCAGTAGATATGTACTGGGCACTTCCTGTGTGCCAGGCACTGCTCTGGGAGGATGAGAAAACTATCTAATTACCTTTACTTTTCAGAGCACTTTCTGCAGAAGAGGCACTGTTCCCAATCTGTGTAACTCCCAGAGCAGAGCTGGAGCCAGTGTAGGAAGGGAAATATCTCTCCAATACCCAGAGGCTTCTTGAGAAGTAGTAAGAGCTCTGTTACGGGCAGTATTCAAGCAGAAGTTAGACGCTATTCTTCCAGGAACGTAGTAGCAATGGAGTCCTACATTAGGAGGAAGGTTAGACTAAACTTTCTGCGAGTTCTCTCCCTATCTCAAGAGCCTATTTTTTCTGAAGAGCTCGTCCTGTGGGTTCTATTATTAATCTCTGGCATCTCCCAATTATTAAGCAAATTACTCAGTCTGTCTGCCATTCAGTAAAACTCACACATTTATATCTGTTATTCTTGAATTATTTTTGGTTAGGGCTCTTCTTCTTTATTAAAAAAAAAAAAAAAAATCCTGCCCGGTTAATGCTACCTGTGTAGCTAATTTAGAATGGTAAATTCTGGTAGATTGCGTTATAAATATCAGAGGGGGGAAGGATTTCTTATGCCTAACACTATTTTTGCTTTGGAGAAGCCCTGCAAACAAGAAGTAAATTATCTTGACTTCAGGATCGTGATGCAGTTTCTGTGTTTTGCAGTAATTCAAAAAGGAAAAAATTATCTCAGAGAGATTCATTTGGCTACAGCATGGTAAAGAAAAAGCACAGTTATTCTCCGAACACTGTTAACGCTTTAGATCAGGAGCACTTATCTGTGCTGCTTTTCCAAAAAGGAGACACGAAAAGGAGAAGGAAACCTGTCGTGAGCTCTGTGGCAAGCTAGAGTTCAAGCCTCCCCTCTCCCGGTGTCTTTTGAGACGCAAAATCCCACAACAAATGGCTCTGTAACTGGAACCAGGATGAAGATTCAATTCGGATCTGAGCACTCGGGTCTGCTTTTGCGTCTTGCTATTTTCTGCATTTGTTTTGACTGCTCCCATCATTCAAGATTGACGCTTGGATGGGTGTGTGGGAGGGAGCCGCAGCAGCAGGCTTACAGCTTGCAGACAAAAAAAATCTGCCTTATCTGATGGCTATTATTGCAAAAGCGAGGTGTAGCCGGGCTGGGTAATGAAGGGGAGCGAGCGAGGGGGAGCCGGGCGGTGGAGCGGCATACTGATGAGTGTGGGAGTGCTTATGGAAGAGATCCTGGCTGCTCATTGTGGAGTACTCCAGCAGCCACACAGGACGCAGCCCAGCCCAGGCTGACAGCTTGCGATGCCTTCTCCTTCTGCCTGGTTCTGGGGGCTGCGTGACGCACTGGTCGGTAGTAAAGATTAGTATGTCAGAAATGTGGAGCTAGGATCAAGTCGCACTCCGCAGCCTGCCTGGCAAACTATGTTTGACTTCTGACTTCGCTCTCTCGCGCCGAGAACGTTAATCTGTCAAGCTGGCGGGCTCCTTTGATAGCAACTTTCCCAGAAGCATGATGTGGCAATGCCACCTCTCAGCCCAGGACTACCGCTACTACCCCGTGGATGGCTACTCCCTGCTTAAACGCTTCCCTCTTCATCCTCTTACAGGACCCAGATGCCCCGTCCAAACAGTGGGACAATGGTTGGAAAGCATTGGGCTACCTCAGTACGAGAACCACCTGATGGCTAATGGATTTGACAATGTGCAGTTCATGGTAAGACGCTCTCTGTGTCCACGGAGCTGCCTTTTGTCTGTCTTTGCTTCCTCTGTGTCTCACAAGGCTCGGAGACAGCCTGATCGGCACCAGCACCGGTGGGGTTTATGTATGCAACTGCATCGGATGATGGGATGCCCTTAGGACTGAACTTGCTGTGTGCATTTAGACACCTGCCGGAAAATAGCTTGATATGTGTCCATGTACATATGTGTTATGGGAATGAACCGGTGAGAGTCCTATTTATAGGCAGTGAAAGGAGATTCACATTGACATTCTCCCTGTCATTCCTTCTGATTTCTTGTAAATATGTAATCTTAGAATACCTAGTCAGACCCTATCACTCTTCAGCTCATTCTTGATTCCTAAAACATGTTATTTCACTGGAGCATCAGCGTTTAGTAGTTAACTAGATAGTTTGTTATATTGATGGTATGAAAATCATCTTTTTCCTGACAGCTATTCAATAAGCTTTTTAAATCGTGTGGACAGCCTTCAGTTCATTAGCAACCAGCTTCAGATGGTCAGTTATGGAGAGCATTCACTTACTTAGACATGCTGATTGAAGCACAATGAAGTATTGTCTCCAGCTGTAGGTGGAAAACAAACACTTCGGTCAGTGAGCTGCCAATATTTAGAAGAAGAGGTTTAAACAAAATGCATTCACGTACTTCTGCATCTGGTCTACATGCAGTCTGACCCTGGCATGTGCAAACTTCCCCGTGATGCATGTAGGTGAGGAAGGCAGATGGGGGGTGCGGACCCACAATCCAGCTTTCTCATCATTTCCATGCCTCCTCCGTGCCCATCAGTTCCTCTTGTTAAGCGACGTCACAGCTCGGTTGTCTTTCCTTGTCTTTAAGGTCCCACCAACATGTCACCAATTCCTAAATTTAGACAGACCTACATAACATGGGCATGCAGCACACAGATGGCTTATAGAAATAAGTAATAGCCATTCCTCAATAAAATGCCAGGGCTGACACCTGCAGCTTCCTGATTCCAGAACTGATCACAAAATACTGAGAGCTAGTCAGGTCTCTCTCTGTATTTCTGTTTTAGATTATTTTTCTCTGAGCTTGACTTGACTGACATAGATTTGAAGATTTTTAAAACTGTTAAACTTCTGTTCCTTCTCCAAAAGTATGTATGCTCATGAGCTTTAAAAAATAGAAAAGACAAACATAGTAAGACATGTGAGCTTTAAGTAATTGCATGCATAGGGCCCATAATGAGCGTTTTATTGTTTTGTTTTTTATGATGAGATATGCAGCTACTGCTATTCTTCTCGTTTTTATCAAGCACTGTCATTGATTAGGTAGACAAGATATTGTGGGTATTGAAATAATAGAAAAAAAGTGAACGCTCTTCAATTGCTTAGAACACCAAGCAAACTGAGGAGAGACAGCACACTAAACAGACAGCACTAAGAATTAGAGGAGCAATCACACAGAATGAAAGTCTTCATCATTATTTATGCTTCCTGCACATTTCAATGTCTTTATTCGTTCTCCTTATCTCTATTTGAAATCAGGCTTTCTTATTCCCACCCCTCAAACCCTTGTCCAAATTCATACTGGTCCCATGAGAAGTTAGATCTTTGGAGTCCCTGGGTCGTTTGGCCACTCTGAAAGACTTTAATTCAGCTTAATTTTCCTGCGAGTGTTAAACACTTATGAGCAATATGAGATCTTTTTGAAAGCCTCAAAGTGAAAAGTTAATCAAACAAGTTTCAAATAAGCATTTGGGGAGAGATCGTAAAAATATTCATGAATGAATCATGTATAAGCACTACAAAATGTATCTGAAAGGCAAAAACCCTGTACATGAGTGACAAAACTGAGGTCTAATCATAGATTATTATCTTCACTTGTTTAATTCCAAGTATTATATATATTTTCTAGAAAATAAGATATTAATAATTCAGATGGGTCAAATGCTCTATGAGGCAATTACTTTTTTAAAAAACTTTAAATTATCACTTTGAGGAGTTAATTAATTATGGAAATGAAGCAAATTATAAAATATCAATTAGAGCTTTGCACGCTGTTATACATCACTTATTTGTTGCTGGTATCATAAGAGATGAATTTCTACCTTTGTAAAATTGTGAATTGATCTACATAATCTAATTTATTTAATTATGAGCTCAGTTAAAGTACTATTGACTCACTTTAAGAAACGTATTTTATTAATGTGGCAAAAAATCTGTTAGACCTGCTTGGTCTCCTCTCAGTGTCATATTCTAGCTTTTGTTTTTCTTGAAGCACATTCTGACCTGCATTTATTCATTCTGTTGCCTAAGCGACAAGCACCACACTCCTATTAACTGTGAAGTGTGCAGGTCCTATTAGCTTTTTAGAACAAGATAGTAGACATCAAAAGGATATAATTAATGATGGTCGAAGCAGAACAGTACATCCATGTATAGATATACTTGATTTAGGAAACATTCTCAGGAGTTAATTTTTATTCAGTCAATAATCCTTTGGTGAATGTGAGTTTAAAGGGTCCATATAAGTAATTTCAAAGTGAGGTATTAATTGAAAGCTTTTTTTTTTTGTGCTAAATCTGCTCTACATATATACTTTCACACATAAACACAATATATATGGATGATTTAGCACCATGGCTATGATTAACTTTAATTAGACCACTTGCATCAATTTCTAGACATGCTTAGAAAAGAAGGGGCCTTATTTGTTTTTAAATATCTGTCAATTATTGCTTCTCCTTCAAGCTCTTCGTACTTATCTTTGATTTTATAGATGTGAGATCTTTTCCCTCCTATCTTAAAGTCAGAATCCAAACTTTTTCTTCACATATTTCATCTTGGCTTAAAGAACAGTTGTGCACACAATTTGGACCCTACTGTATCCTTAAAAATATAAAATAAATAGAAATTGGTACAGTCAAACAATAGCTACAAAAGTACATCAGGCCACCCAAGACTTTAGGAAGGTCACACCTGTGTTGGGATTTGGAAACAAAAACTCCT
Source organism: Tarsius wallacei (assembly GCA_963574415.1). Taxonomy (NCBI): domain Eukaryota; kingdom Metazoa; phylum Chordata; class Mammalia; order Primates; family Tarsiidae; genus Tarsius; species Tarsius wallacei. The sequence continues at coordinate 28,966 of CAUYQG010039848.1, forward strand.
TCCCAACAGACTCCTCTGTCTGAGGGCTTGCCCGGGTCCCCCCAAGCAGTCCACCCACTGAAGTCACACGTCATCACCCCATTCCTGCTCTCGTCCATCTGCTGCTGCTCTCCAGCCTCTGGGAGGGACACTCTGTCCTCCAGCATCTCATTCACCTCCCCTGAGTCTGCAACCCATAGAATGTGTCTGAGCTTCAGCATTACTTTTTTTTTCACCAAGGAGTTTAGGTGTGAAGTGATTACTATACAAAAGGCACATGCTTATTTCTTGTTATGTTTGTCTCTGCCGTCATATTTCTTTTTCCAAGTCTCATGACTGCTTCCTGAATTTGAAGTCTCAAACGATCTCTTCTTGTCTTGTCTTTGCTCATCTGTACTCTCTCCCCACTCCTCTTGGACGGCTGTTTCCTTTCCTTCCCCTCTGTCATTTATCCTCAGGGGTATAACTCAATTCCTGCCTGGTTTATGTAGCTTTCCTGAACGACTCCACCCCATCACAGTCTCTCTTCTCTGAGCGCATGCAGTGGTTACGTTCAATATGAAAGATGACACTTGGCAAGCCATTATTTTCTCTCCACAATCAGAAGTTTCCACGTGTGTATAGCTTGTCCCCTCAACTAGACTGGAGGCTTCTCAAGTCCTTGTTCTGTGTCTTCAGTTTCCTTGCCTTCGCATAACTTCTAGCATAGTGCTGTGCACAGAGAGATCAGCCTGTGAAAACCAAAGGCACCGCCGATTGTTGAGGGCGGGCCTCCAGGCTCATTTTTAAACGGGGAGCCTTGTTTTGCCAATGGGAACATTGCGCATTCGTGCCCTTCACTCACGCATCAAACACTTTAAACACATCCTATGGGCCAGGGACAGAGTGAAGTCCCTGGGATATAACAGGGAGTGAGACATGATTCTCACCCTCAGGCAAAGTATGGTGTTGCCCTAAGACCTAAGACCTGTTATACTATTTGCATACACATCACGCACATGTTTCTCCATGCACACGTGGGCACACACGCACGTGCACACACACTGCAGCACAGAGATCTTGCCCCTCCTCCTTCTGTGTGAGCACCGCCATTCAGCATATGCACTTACTAGGAATTGGTTTTCCAGCAACAAATTACAGTTGATAATGGAAGAGGTGAAATCTATCATAGCATGAAGATAAAGATACTGCTGACGTCAAAGCCTGGCAGACTGATGGTCTGAAGACTGTATGAAGAAGCTGATATTACTTGGAGGAGGACTGACTCATAGCCTCACCACGATAACTTGCTGGCAGTTATATTTGTCAACTCTAATAAAAAAGGGGAAAGAATGAGATTATTACCAACTCATTTTTTTAAGCATCTCCTGAGTTTCCAGCAATTGCCATCTAGGTTCACCTGGGGTGGCTTTGGCCATTATTAAAATGTTTCAAATGCAGCCTTTACAGAGTAAGGACTAGAAATAATGCTGATAGCTCTGCAGAATTGGTATTTTGTACACTTGTGTGGATAGCATTCGTGAAGGACTTGCTGAAGGTCAAAGTGAGTGTGCCTGTTAGACACTGAAGCAGAACCACAGAGCTTTGGGGGTCATTCATTTGTATAATACAGTTGAGCAGGACAGAGCTCATACGTATTTGATTGAAACTCTTTCCCCAGTGCTGTGGTGCATTTTACATGCTCATGGACTTACGTCTCCTTTCCACTTTTACATAACTTTTCTGCAATGAGAGCGTTGTTTGCAGTTGGCCTGATCAAATGACCTTTTAAGTATCTTAGCAGCATATCGTGATCCAAGTAAGACGTTAGACTGGTGAAGTAGAAAAATAAATTCACCCCTAAAGGGCGAGACTCATCATCTCCATGACTCTTTCTTGTTCCAATATTGTTTAGGAAAATTTTATGAACTTACTGAGATTTAAAGGTACAAGAGAAAAATACCTGTCACACTCCCTACGCCTTCCTGTTTCTGAAACAGGCTAGGCTCAGAGTTGAGTGGGCGGCCTTATATTGAAAGTACAGCTATAATTTCTAAACTCATTTAGGCCAGTAGTTACAAACCCACTTTAAAAAAAAAAAAAGTTATAATCTTTTCAACTGCGGCCATTTAAAAATCTGCTGGTATCTAAAAGTCAAAGCCAAGAGGGAGTTTTTCTTTGTCTGGACAAATAGCTTAATTACGAATCCAAGGGGCAGCCGCCTCACAGTGTATGTGAGAGAACTAAGGCAGAAGGCTTTGCCTTTCCACTGTCTTGGTTCTCTCTGATTCGGTTTACATATCCGTAAAATCATCTAATGAGGGATCTAAAAGAAATGTTCTTTGGGGTTCTTATTTAATATTTTCAGCTCTTTAAAGAAGCAGGGTGCAATATGGATGCTGGCAGAGCTAGTAATTGTTCTTGTATGTCCTGTTGGCCTTGGAGGGATGTTGACCGTGCAGTGGAAAGTTGGAGATGAGGGCATGTGCAGGAAGACCATCCTGGAAGAATCGCGTTCAGAAAACACAGCCACGGTTCTGCTCTGGTGATAGAAAAGAGCCTCTTCTTCCTTCTGGAAGTTACGCTCATTAAAATTTTAAGCATGAAGATATGCTGTCCCATTTTCTAATAATGCAGTGCATAATATGGCTCCCAATACTAAGTAGTGCTCACATGAATAGGACTTTAATTGAGTCATGTGGCATATTTGCGTAATTTGATCTTCAGTATTGCTGCAAATGTCCAGATATTTGGGGGTGAGGAATTCACCGCATGAATCAGAAAACTTACTAAAACTGCTGCGGTGCAGACTAATTTTAGGAAGGCCAGCCACAGTCATATTCTTTTCTTCTTTAAAAGAGCAGATCGCTCTTGTCCGGTGGCAGGGACCCTCTTTTTCTCACGACCAGTCACCTCCTCAACACCACAGTGCTGCTTGTTTCCAACTTCTCTGCTAAAATTGTTCTCTTTTCAGTCAGCTCCGCTCTGCTTCTTGCCAAGTTCACACCCCCTCCTTCTTCTCACCTCGTTTATCTTTGCCCTCTCTACGGGATCTGATTTTCACTCTCCACTCCTCGTGTTTTACTCTCCGTTCGGGCTCCGTGACATGACACTCCCGTTGCCAGCCACTCTGTCCTTCTGACCCTCCTCCGGCCCTCCTGTGGTGGGCGCTCTGCCCTCCCATCCCTCGGGGAGACCCTGTGTCTATCCCCTGTGTCACCTCCTTCTTCCTGGCTTCCCGTGCCATCCAGCCACTCACGAAGCTGTTCACACGCACACACAGGCTGGTCTGAGAAAAAGGCCCAACAAGTGCTGACTATGACTGCAGCCAGAGCGAGCTTCCGGAGACACATCTGCTGGAGCGCTGCTCTGCTGAAAGCCTCAAAGGTTCCCCCCTACCTGTGGGAGGTGATAAGATATTCCCAGACCCTTCGTGTGGCTTTCATGCTCAGGAACCCCGTGACCTGGCCTGACATACTCTCCACCCAACTTGCACCACGTCCTCTCTCTGCGGGGTAACCGCACACACGTTCCTCCTTCTTAGCCTGGCTTCTGCACACGCCGCCCTCACTGCCAAGAACAGGCTCCCTTTCTCTCTTCACCCCTTTCTATCCTTTAGCTCTTAGCCTACTTGCCACTTTTGCTTTTAGCTCTCAGTTCTTTTCTGACCCTTCAAGTCTGGGTGAGGAACTCCTTCTGCAGTTCCCTTTTGAAGACCTCATCTCACTAGGCCATGTCGCCTACTCACTGTCCATCCAACCTCCCACCTCTGCCACGTAGAAACGCCAGAATAGGGATGGCAGACGTGCCCTATAAAGGGCCAGCTGCTCCGTGTTTTAGCCTTTGCAAGCCACGTGGTCACTATTGCAACTGCACAACTCTGCTGTTGTACACAAAAGGGACCACGGACAATGCTCAGGTGAGTGGGCGTGCATCTGTTCCAGGAAGACTTCACTTATAAAACAAAGCAGGCAGGATCAGTCAGTGGGCCACGGGTCGCTGACATGGCTCTTGATTCTGAGCCCCCCAAGGGTTAGAAATATGCTTGGATCTTCTGTATCTCCAGGTACAGCCCGTGTATAGAAGGAGGAAGAAGAAAGCAAGTAAGGAGGAAGGCTCCAAAGAAAAGCAAGAAGGCAAGAGAAGGGGAGCAAGGAGTCAGGCCTGCGCCCCCCTGTTGGCTGGCTCAGTTCAAGGATAGCCAGCCACTAGCTGAGCACGCGCAGAGCAAGACCCGGCCTCAGGAGTCTGACGAGAGCTGGGAGGGTGTTTTTGCTTTAACCAAGCAGACTGGAGTGTATTTTCGGCAAGGGAACGGGCACAGGCACAGGAACTAGAAAAACACAGCTGCAGAGCAAGCCTGTCGTTCCCTCTGTGTGGAATTCCTTTTTCTTCCTTCTTCACCTAATTGTGTATGATGGTTCGTGAATCAGCTTCAGCATCACTTCCTCCAGGAAGGATTCCCTGACCCCCCCCTGCCTTCTGACTGGCACCACCACCCCATTCTCTGCACCCAAGTCACCCTGTTCTCAGCCTGTGCTGGTCCTTCTTGTGCTGCATTGCAATTATTTATCCATTCCCTGCTTCCCCTGGCCCCCAAAAATGAGTTCCTTAGAGGCAGAGATTGGGTCTCGGTTATCTTTGTGTTTCTAAAGCCTGACATGGTACCTGGCATTTAGTAAGTAGCCTCTCGATAAATACTGTTTGAATGGAATGTTTTAGCTCTATACAGTTGCATATAAAGTATCCATGTGATTCTCGTGGCAAACCTATCAGTATTAGCATCTTCATGTGTATGTATGAAGAGAATGAGCCTCCACAAGGATAGAAAAATTGCCAGCAGAGGTGAGATTCGACACGAGACTTCTCTGACCGAAAGACCCTGTCAGTTCAGTAAAGCCACAACGCCTCACTCCTTCCTTCATTGGAACCACTGCTGTAGGGCAGGTCCCAAGCAGCTCCTGCGCTCTGCCCTCGGAGTCCTCCCAGTTGGTCACACTTCCGGTCCTTCTTGATCTTACTTCCGCTTGCCTTTCCACCTCCTCCCACTACTCCTCAAGGGGCCGAGGGCCGCGTCTGCTTTCACCAGGCCAGAACCCCCGCCTCACCAATGTGCACTTTCTCTTTGTTCGGCTTCTCTCCTCCTGACGCATCCTCCCAGCCGTCTCATGGACCAGGCCCCCTCCCCAAGGCCCTGATCCCTGCCCCTGCTCTGGGGAGCCTTCCCCTATGACTTGACCCAGCTCACCTCTCCCATGGCACCCATCGCCCCGCTGGAGCCCTGGCCACATTGGGTGATGTCCTTGTAGCCCGGCAGCGGGCCCCTCCTGCCCGCACAGCCACGCCTCTGTGCACAGTGCCTCACCACACGCGGTCCTCTGCCTAGAGCACTCGCCTCTTGCACCCGTTCTTCACCTAGGTGACTCTTGCCTCAGGAGCCAGGCTTAGAGGTCCCCTCTGGGGACCCTGAGTGGAGTCTTAGCACTGATCAGCGGCCCTTTGCTGGCCTCCCAGGGAACCCTGTGCAGCCCCCTCTTGGAGCAGGCCTCCCCACGCTGGACCACCTGCTTCTCTCCCAAACTCCTTCCCCTGAGAGGAAGAGCGATGCCCTGTTCAGTGGTAGTGTTCCAGCTACCAGCACATAGTAGGTTCTTGTGTCCGTTTGCTAGGGCTGCCATAACAAAGTACTTCAACCTGGGGGATTTACTTGGCAGACACTCGTCTCATCACTCTGGAGATTTCGTGTCAGAGCTCAAGTGCCAGCAGGGTCAGCTCCTCTGAAGGCTGTGTGAGAAGGCTCTGTTCTGAGTCTACTGGCTTGTAGATGGTCATCTTCTCCTGTGTGTCACAAGGTCCTCCCTCTGTGTGTGTCTGCACCCAAATCTCTTCTTACAAAGACACCCATCGTATTCTATTAAGGTCCCACTCTCAGGCCTTCACTTAAACTTGAGTATTTCTGTAAAGAACCTGTATCCAAATGAGGTCACATTGGGCGGTCCGGGGATTAGGACTTCAACGTATGAATTTGGGAGTGACGCAGTTCAGTCATAACAGTCCTCAGTAAACATGTGTGTGCATATCCTTTGTTTATTATCCTTCACATTGCCAAGCCAGGCCATAATGGTCACTCAATAAATAGTTGCTTCACTGAATTAAACTCTCTACTTGAAGTTTACATGAGATTGTAAATGTCTGAAGAATCTCATGTTACTCTTCCATCAGTGATAAAATAGCTTATAGTTTTAGATGCATGGGTAATCATATGCAGATCACACTGCTGGTTAATATGAGAACCAGCAAAACCAGGACCAAGAACTTTCTGGCTTTAAACTCTTTCCATCGTATTTTGCAGCCTCTGCTGGCACCTAAGTAAATCACATTTACAAGAAATATTTGTTTGCCATCCTCACAGTTGATAACTATCGGATAGATGTGCCCCAAGGAAATAGATGATTAGATAAGTCATGTTGTAAAGAACAGAAGAAATTATAACCAATGTAATAATATAACTATTGGTTGCCAAGAGCTTGTTATATACTTTTTACATGCCTTATCTTTACCTCTCTCACAGATGTCACAAAGTACATAGTATTATTTCAGTTTCACTAGGGGCAATACTTAGTTATGGAGAGACTAAACAGCTGGTCCAAAGCACTCAATATGCAAACCCAGGTAAATGTGAGTCCACAGGGAAATTTTTCCATAGGGGTTACTGGGAAAACATATTGGGGTGAACTGAGAAAGGTCTGGGTCCTGGACAAATATGAGTAGCATGAGCATTCTCTGTCCATGGATGGATGATGGTTCAGTGGAGTACCAAAGGAGAGGTGAGAAAGGAGAGACAACTTGCCTCATGCAGAGATGATGCCGTCCAGACTAAGGAAAGCTTCCCTCGACACCCAGGGCTCTGTACAGACGAACCTTCAGGTTGGGTTTTTCCTCAGACTGTGAGACCTTCTAAGCAGGAATCGTTTCATACATATAGTAGACGCCACATCAAACAGGAACAGTGTTCATGGAAGATACCATCTTTCTTTCAGTATAATATTTTCTGTGGTTCATAAATTGTCATTATGAAAAGCTACACATTTTTATCCAGAAGAAAGCTCAGGGTAGAAAGGCACAGGAAACAACACCATACAGGTCATTGTGTGTGTCTCCCCAGCTTCATCTCAGGTTACCTAGGCTAGTCTGTACCATGTGCATCGCAGACGCTAAAAACTATCTGTTCATTTGGGAGTGTAAGCTCCAAAATAATATTGAGAAACAAGATCCCTTTTGACTCTACTTATGAATTACGGAGGCATATTAAGAGGAGAGAAAAATGAAATGGATAATTCATATAAACTTCTGCATATCAGGTCATTGATTTCTGCCCCTTGAGTCCAAAGAATTAGATTTCGGATTGTCGTACTTTTACCGTCTCTTAGACAGAGCGAAGATAATTAGGATTCATATCCAAAGCATCATGGAGCATCTTAGTTTATAAGCCACTGTCTGTTTCAATGCCTGGCAGGAAGAACTGGATTTGTCCTTCCAAAGTGCTGAAGGAGATCTTAAAGTCTGAAGCCTGTTTGACAGGAGTGCTGCTACCCATTCTTTGTATTAGAAATGAGTAACCCCGTAAAAGTGAAGCTGAACACTGGTATCCATCAGGCCTGTACGATGGTATCACCTACCCAGTTCTCTGCTAGCCTGGAGCAAATGGACAGGAGTATTCAGGCTGGAAACACCCCTCCAGAAACCCCTCACTCTCCCCAAAGGAGTGAGCAAAAGATGTTCTCGGCCATTTAAGAACTGCTGAATGAATAACAATGAGGTTCTTCTGCAGGGGTGAGAGATGAAGGGTTGGTTACTTATTTAAAAAGTGCAGTCCTTGACTTTCTGGTAGTAATTCTGATACAGTGGAAAGAAGAATGCCATATTAAGTTCTTACCGCATCTTATAGTTTTAAAGCACGTACACATATATTATCTCAGTTCGTCTGGGAGACAGAAGAAATTGATTCTGTTTTTAGCTCTAGCACATTGGTGTGACGTTAGGTAAGCCTTCTCCTCAACACTGCTGAGCGAGCTCAGTGTAACCTGAGGTTTTTTCCAAAACCCTCTCTCTATTCTCTTTCTGCTCTAGACACTGCCCACTTACGCCTCTTCCCTGCACAACCAAGCCTCTCAAAAGAGATGCCTATGCCTGCCGCCTTGCCCTTCAGCACAGCACAGTCAGGTCGTAGTACCATCAGCCTCTGTCATCATCCTGAAATCACCCATAAACGGTGACCCATGAACTCCTCATTGCCAGATACAATGTGCCCTTTCCAGGCCTGGTCCACCCACTCTTCCTGTGGTCTTCGGTTCTGTTGACATCTTTTCCCCTCTGCTTCTGACCTGGGCATCTCCTGCCTGGTCCTGCCCCTTTCTGTCTTCTTCGTGCCCCTTCTGCTTCTGCTGGTCCCCTGAGGCTTAGCCCCTGGCCCCTTCTCTCCTCACAGCACACATGCACCTCAAGGGACTTCACTGGTACCCAGCCAAGGCAAAGTTCTGCACCTCCTACACGTTCTGCTGACCCTTCACTCAAGTCTCTGGAAGTAGAGTGTTCTATCCCAGAATGCTTCTCCATGGGAAAGTTACCAGGTGTGCAGACTGCTGATAAGAGATCAAGTGACATGAGACTAGAGAGGTGGCCACTGGACTTGGCAACACGCAGGCCACCAGGGAACTCGACAGGAGCACATTCCGGGAAATAAGAGCTACAGAAGCTATATTGCGTTGGATAGGAGAAGGCGTCGAGTAGACAAGTGTTAAAAGAAGTTTCTTCTGCTAATGGGAGCACAGAAATAAGCTAATGGCTAAAGGGTGATTTGGGGGTCAGAGGGAGCTTTTTGAAACAGAAGGGACTGGAGTCATGTTTGGCTCCTGGAAGGAATAACCAGGTATTGATACTGGAGAAGAGAGAAGGATTAAAGAAGAGAGGAGAGAGGATGGGATCCCGAGCCAAACAGAGAGTCGGTCTTCCATGGGGATATTCCGATGACAATGGGGGGAGGACACAGGGGACAGGTGCCACCATGTTTTATACACGAGGTGCTGGGAACCTGGGGATGTGTTTCTTCTGTCGGCTTCTGTTTTCTAGTGAACTATGAAACAAGGCTGTGGAAGACTTAAGGACAGAGAAGATATTAAAAAGTCATGTCAGAAAGAGGGAGGGAGAATTACTAGGAAAATGGAGTGGGATACAGGGCCACGCTGAGGCTCACGTGAGGCTTGTAATCGTTAGGTTCCACACGGAAAAGACGCTCGTGTCCCACAGGAACAGGAAAGACAATGGCATTTCAAGGCACAGGTTTGTCCTCACGGCTCAGCTTCTTCACCTGCATGGAGTGGCATCATGGGCCGGTCACTTACCCTTCCTGGCGCGAGGTGCCCATGTGCACACTGGAGACCGTGCTGCCTCGTTCACAAGGTGGTGGTGAATTAGAATTAGAGTAAGGCCAGCTCTGCGCTTCAGCCGGCAGTGAGTCACGATGGCAATAAGAGTGCCTGTTCCATTTAGCTGGCGAACACTTTAGAATTACGATTAGCCCGAGAAACGCAGACATTGGCATGAGACATCATAAGTCTTGTTCTCTGATACATTGAATACAAGGAAAAAGCTTACATGACTTTTTTCCATGGATACTGAAATATTCATGACCTACCTATTTCAGTGACTTCATGTGAAATAACTCTAAAGGATGCTGGAAAGCTATGACACCTTAACTCTTATTTACCGCAGACCTTGATTGATGGACTATTGAACACTTAGAAAACTGAGCCATTCAGACTAAGTGGCCATGCAGTAGTGAAGGTGATTGGCAGACTTCTGTGGGACTTCCACGGACCTAGATTGCATCTAGCGTCTTTCCCAAGAAACATACTCGAGGACACCCACTCATTACAAAATGCTCACTTAACTATAGATGATCACATTGTGATGTTTTTTATGAGTCTGAATACTCCAGAGTATAGTAGCTTTGTCCTCAATGATAACTCGCCTAAACTTGCATGCAAACATTGAGGCATATTTACAAATATGCTGCAGCATCTTAAAATTTATTTATTTATTTTTAGTTTTATTTCTTTGAGTTGTGGGGTGCAAGTGAGGGCTTGCTACGTAAGTCGGCTCATGCTGATGAAGTGTGGGCTTCTAGAGGGCCCTCTCTCCCCTTGGTAGTGGGCCAGGAAGACCCTGAGTTGCCACGTCTCCCCCCTTCCCTCCCTCTACCCCCCAGCATATTAAGACTTAAGTCTATGTGTTTTAAATCTGCATCTTTGACGTGCATTTACACTGTAAAGTAGAAAGTCGATAAGCCTGTGAGAAGAAGTTCTCAGGAAAATCTTTGGAATGGGTTCCTGGGAAAGTTATCGGCTCATTCCTGAGGGAACACCTGTTGAGTACCTACGACCTCATCTAGCTGTGTTAACTGTGGTAGGGAAGAGGCCTAATGCAGGATCCACTTAAGATCCAGCAGTCTGGCCGGGCTCAGTGGCTCAGCCTGTCATCCCAACACTTTGGGAGGCAGAGGCGAGTGGATTGCCTGAGGCCACGGGTTCATGACCATCCCGGACAGCTTGGCGAGACCTCGTCTCTACAATAAAGAAAAAATTAGCCGGGTGTGGGAGCACGCGCCTGTAATTCCGGCTACTCGGAAGGCTGAGGCGGAAGGATGGCCGGAGCCCAGCAGGTCGACGCTGGGGTGTGCCACTGCACTCCAGCCTGGCCAACAGAGTGAGACTCCAACTCAAAAAAAAAAAAAAAGACCCAGCAGTCTACTCAGGGAGCTAAGACTTGCACACTTGACAGCTAAATGGTACACATCCAAATAGTAATGAAGATCATCGGGGTAAGTGTTTTCACAGCATAAATGTAACCATGAGTGTTAGAAATCTGACTGATGATGATGAAGAAGGAAGAGGTGTCTGCAGCTGCAGCGACCAGGGAAGGCTCTCTGGAGGAAGTGGGCTTGAGGGGATTTGTGCGAGCAGAGAAGAATGGCATTGAGCGGACTCATGAACAAAGCTGGTGAGATGCCTGTTTCAAAAGCAAGAGAGCTGCTGCTTTGGAACAGTCCTAGGGACCATGCAGGCGGTCCTCTGAGTGGCAGCGTTCCCTACACTGTGAAACTGCTTCAGACGCTACACATGTGCTGTGTGGAGAGACCACTTCGTGGCCAGTCACAGTGCACAGATAAGCTCGACCAGACGGCAGCACATGCGTGCACATCACACACAGACAGCAAAAGGGGGTGAGCGTGGAAACATCTGTCTGAGTTTCGTTCACCATATATTTCCAGACGAGGCTGAAGAAAATGACATGACTTGAGTCACCTTAGGTATTTCTCCAAAAAGCCCCTCTTTCTGAGGGCTGGTCTGCTGCTCAAAGCCAACAGCAAGTCTGTTTTCAGTAGCTTCATGTCGTCTGGAACTCTCTCCTACGTTTAAACACGATTTATTCACCTCTTACAGCCTCTGCTTCTTCAGATACTCACTGCTGTCAGTTACAGGAGCTAAAGCAACCATCCCCATGCTCACCTTGGAGCAATGGCCGCTGCCACAAACACCTGCCGACCCCTCATCAATACAATTAGTGCATCTGAAATGTTCCAAGAATTTAAATGGAGAAGCATTTGCTTACTTGCCAGATGTTATACTAGGACTTCTAAATACAAAGATTGATCATGATAATGACAGTGATCATGATAATAATAATAAATGCTTTCATTGTGTTTAAATTCCAGGTAGCACTGTTCTAAGTGTTGTACATATATTAACTATTTTAATTATTTTAGAATGATAACATACCCTGTCCCTCCTCTCGTGAAGCTTGATAGAGAAACAAACATGAAACCAAAACATTCCCTCAGCACTGTAACGGATTGGAACTATCATCAAGTGACTTGGGCAAAACTTCAAGGAAGAGGGTCAGGGCTATATTAACTCTCGCAAGACTGGAGAAAGTCTCGTGCTGACCAGGGCTGGGGCATAGGAGCAGCCTTTCAAGCAAGGGGAACAGCATGGAATCAGCATGGAAAAAGGATGGCACGCAGGGGATGTCCAAGAGTTAGGCTTAGTCAGTGGGCAGGGGCAACTCGGTAAGCAGAGGCTGATGGGGCCAGATGGACGGGAGTCAGTTTCACTCCACTCCCAAAGCCCTCTCTGTATAAAGGAGCAGGGACGTGTTTGTATATTTCTGTCTTGTGATGTGTGGGAATCTCTGCTCTCTTCCAAGCCCTCAGCCCCTTTGAGTTTGAAGTGCCCCGAGGGAAAGGCATTGCAGTCCTCTCTGTCACCCTGCAGCACCCCAGTGGGCGCTCAGTGTCAGTTGACTGACTGGGTAATCAGCGGCCCCCTGGTTGCAGGTGATTACTTGTGCTGCCTGGCGAGGCCAGCGTCCAGGGATGATAATTATGTTGGCATCAGTGGTGACTTCTGGTGTCAGAGATCCTATGCAAAAGTGCTTTATTGATACTAATCCAGAAGACTGTTCTCTAGGGCAGAGAAACAGTACACTTTAAAAGGCTGTAATCAGAGCTTACCATTTCAACTGCATTCTTCAGAGCCAAAAGTCTAGGAGCTAAAAATTAAGGCTCCCCTGCTTCCTGTTAGGCTACCACCATGACAATGACAGCACTAGATGAGGCTTTCCCCTCGTGTCCTTGAGAGCATTCTTGGAGTAAGAACATGGAAGGGTCTTGGCCAGTGGGAATGGAGGTTCCACTGGTTAGTTATCAGCGGGTTACCTCACCTTCTTCCAAAAAAGGTAGTTTAGATCAATATAGGAACCGCGATACCAAGGACAATTTAAACAACTACACTGTAGCAAGAAACTCAGAGGGTGGGATTGACAGAAAGGAGCATATTTTCTAAAACAATTTTGAAATAGTGCATATGTCATTTTTAAGCATCAAAACAAATATACATATGACATTTAAATGCAAAAAATTTGCTGCATTCTTCTCTCTGCTTCTAGCCACGCTGCAGAAGCAAGTACCCTAAACATGTCTGTGCTTACCCCCTGCATGTCATGTTCACCCTTAGTTCTCACCTTTTCGGTTTTAGCTATTATTTGCCTATAGCTTGATGAGAGAGATGAGGGTTTGCCCCCTTTATACCACCATCTTCTCCCTCCCTGATGCCTCTTTCCACAACATAGTTGCAGATTGAAGTTTAGCCTGCAAACTCAGGTACTATGAAATACCACTTTTTGTGTTTTAAATCCACTTCTGAAACCCATTGATTTTGATGCCATGACAGAGTTAGTGTAAAATCCCACCGCCATCCACACTGGCTTCTCCTGCTATCACCCACAAGGGTGGAGACGCAGCATTGCCAGGCACACAGGGAAACTGCACCAGTCCTCACTGTCCACACCTGCAGTGTGCCCTGAGGTCCGCCATCTCTCTGCCCCCATGCCACTCACAGGGTATGGGGATCCTTGTCAAGGGTGAAACCCCCATCCCTGGGTCCTGGTGGTGGCAGTGGTCACACCACTGATGCAGTTACTAGGAATACAAGCATTATCCAAGAATATTTCACCTCTTATTTACTTTTCAAAATTATTTCATCTTTCTTGTCATTTCTGATTACTTTTCCTCTCTATTGCATTTCCTGCCTTCCTTTTCTCCTTAAGGTCTTCACGGTCTCCATCGCACTGTTTTTCTGATCTGTTTCCTTCCTAGGACCCCTCTCCTTAGTCTTTCTGCCAGGCCGAACTTGTTCTCTGAGACAGCCACACATCCATCATTGTGGGGACCTTCTTTGCTGCACTCTTGAATCGATCCCGCTGTGTCTTGAATGTATCCTCTGTCTGATTTCTCATATTGCTGGAGCACGTGCTCAAGTAAGTGTTTATAAAATAAACAGCTGGGAAGCACAAGAGAGGTAGATTTCTAAGCCCTTGTGAATCTAAAAATGGTGCATACGTTCTTCCTCCATGAATGACTATTATTGAGGTTTAGCGTGGAATTCAAGGCCAAATCTAATTTCTTTCAGAACTTGGAAGGCAATGTTCCTTTGTCTTGTGGTATTTGACGTGCAGACGAGAAGTCCAGTGTTATTTATTTCACAGGTGACCATTCTCCCTCTCTGGAAGTTTCAGGATCTTCTCTGGATCCTCGTGTCCTGATGTGTCACCAGGTGGTGACTGAGTGGGCGTCGTTTTCATCCTGCTCCACACTTGTCAGGCACTTTAAATTTACAGATGCATCCTGGGAAATTCCCCTCTGTTACCTCTTGGATCATTTGCACCTCTCCATTTCTCTGCTGCCTTTTCTGTGAACTCTTCCTAGCCAGATATGGGCCTCCCCGATCACGCCTTCCTTTCGCGCGTGCTTGCCATCTCTTTGTGATTTTATCTCATCTAGGAGATTGCTTTCATTGTTTAAATCAACTTCTTAAAATTTTGGCAAAGGTATTTCCAGTTTCCCAAAGCTCTCTTTCCTTGGCTATAATGTTGTTTTGAACCTGTCAGGGACACCAGTTAGAGGTCAGTTGCTTTCATCTTGAAATTCTTGGAACTGTCTCTAGTGTTCGTTTTTTGTTGCACATTGATTCTCACTTTGTCTTTCTTGGTCGTTCTATAAGCCATCCTCTGGCGACTGGGAGTTTGTGGTTTCCTGTTTGTATTTCAAGAAGAAGCAATGGAAAAAGCAAACTGGAATCTCTGAGTGCACAGGCTTTTTTTCTAATTTCCAAGCTACATGTTGTAGCGAACAGAGTGTCCCTATAATGATCAGTGTCCCAAACACCACCACACTAGCTGCTCTAGGTTTCCCCAGAAGCTTTTAAAATGTCTTCAGAGAATGGGCCCATTTGCTTTTTGACCTGAGAAGGGAAAGTAAAGGCCCGGTGTGGGCGGGGTGGGGGTGGGGGTGGGGGGAGGCACATGTGTTGGGGGTAGGGAGGCAGCTATTCAACACACTGACTTTCGCATCCACCCTGATTCTCTACCCACTTCTTGGTCTTTTCCTCCACCCCATCTTCATTCTGTCAAATTAAAAGCCCTGAGGTCCTTTTTTGACTTGGGGCCTTCTGCAGATACCCACCCTGACGGTACCTCTGCCCCATAGCCGCAGTGCTCTTTCTGACTTCCGGAAGTGCGCTGAAATCTCTCATACCCTGGTCGCTTTTCTCCAGTTGTCTTCATTGCTGTGAGATCATGAATTCTTTTTCCAGCTTTTACTGGGATCTAAGAGGAAAAAAGGAAAAACCAATAGGCCCAGTGCATATCTCGAAATAGAAGCCGGGGTACAGTCACACATTCCTTCTTTATGGTTTAAATGATACCAAGTGAGGAAAAAAACAGTTGTCTATAAAAAGCAGTAGTAATATCATCAAGCCACAATTCCCAAAAGAGCCAAGACACTTATTCCCTGGAGCCTAGCCGTGCAACGATTGCAAGGTAGACTCTGCCTAGACTCAGATCCCAGCCCCGAGCCTTATGAGGTGTTATCTTGGGTTGCTTTGTGTCTCTGGGCTTCAGTTTCCACATGGGGAAGCATGCATAACAACACTGCACACCGATCCCTTGGGGTGAGGGGAGGTTTGGACGGTGTTGATGGTCACGTAAAGCGCTTGGGACAGCAAGCTCAAGGGCTGGTTGTCATCACTGTTCTCACTGTCTCAACTTCAGGACGGGCGGTGGAGCAGCAGAGTCCAGCAGTGACTTGACGTCCTTCTGACATTGCAGAGACACAGAACTGGAGCAAACAGGCCTTGGGCATCTCTAGTTGGGCCACAGCTTTTTAGCTTTTCTGGCCTTGGAGTCCTGCAGGAAGGGATGGCACAGACACTCATATTGATGAACTATTATTAACCTCACATGACTTCTCCTTCTTCAAAGGAGAGAGGAGAGAAACAGAGGCAACGAGGCCAGCAGTGTTGTGGCCACCTTAGAGAGGACGTGAGTGAATAGCACAGAGGACTTCTTTAAGAGCACAGATGAAGCAGTTACTTGAAGGAAAAGATGACTTTCATGTTTGCGATGGAAGGGGTAGCACAAAACATGGCCCCGTGTTCTTAGGTACTGTTATCATGATATGCCATGTACTCAAGAGATGTGGAAAACTGAAATGAATACAAAAAAAGAACGTATGGTGAAAAATAGAGCTTAGTGAATTTTAAGTTACATTCCTGCTCCAAGCCCCATTTGAAATACCATTCCTCAACCTCAAACAGTGGCAAGAGAATATTTCACCTGTGAGTGGCCTCTTTATGAAGCTGGAGCCTTACCACGGTGTTGTGAGGTGGGTGTGAATGACTCCATTTCAGGAGATGAGCAAACTGCGAGCAGACCAAGGCTCAGAGGAGGCAGTGGCATGCAGTTCACTGTCCACCTTCAACATAAAATCACCTGCTAGCAGAACCCCTCTGTCCACCCCAGGCCTTTTCCTCGGTCTTTCCTGTCGCTCCTTCCTAGCTGCTTTTTCTTTTTTTTTTGAGTTGGAGTCTCACTCTGTCGCTCAGACTGGAGTGCAGTGGCCGCTCCCGGCCACCGCAGCCTCGACCTGCTGGGCTCCGGCGATCCTT
>CAUYQG010039850.1:0-15875 GCA_963574415.1 Tarsius wallacei
CAGAAAGTGTATGTAGCCGAGCTCGGTGGCTCAGCCTGTAATCCCGCGCCTTTGGGAGGCTGAGGTGAGTGGATTGCCTGAGCCCGCGGGTTCGAGACCCGCCTGGGCAAGCAAGACCTCATCTCTACAATTAATCAAAAATTGGCCAGGTGTGGTAGCGCGCGCCTGTAGTTCCAGCTACTTGGAAGGCTGAGGTGGAAGGATCGCTGGAGCCCAGCAGGTTGAGGCTGCGGTGGCCGGGAGCGGCCACTACACTCCAGTCTGGGCAACAGAGTGAGACTCTGACTCAAAAAAGAAAAAAGTTTTTTTCAAAAACCCTACTCTGTGTCATGATATAGAATTTATTCTATACATTTTTTAGATGTCATTGCATCTGTTTCTGATCAGTGAACAAACAGATCAGATTAGTGGTATGAGTCTAATTTACATGTCAGCTTTATAACTTGGGCCCCAGTTTACACATCTTAAAATAGGCAAGATTATATTTACCTGATAGCGGTATGGTGAAGATCCAGGGACCTGTGATCCAATGATCCAATGACCAATGACCAACAGCAGCCCTTGTGGAAGTCTGCTTCCCATGCTGGACCTGAGCTCATGCAGTGCACTCCATTCTCGGCTGGTAGCGTCACGAAGGACTACTGCTTTTGTTTCTGGCTTCTTGCTGGACTCAGCTGCTTGCACTGCTTCTCTTTGCCTCCAGGACACAGTGGGTGGGCATTAGAAATCTACCAAGAGACAAGTCTCCATCTGGGGATGTTTAAGACTTGACCAGCACAGTTCATGGTGCCTGGTGTCACCCTGATGGTGAATTTTACAGGGTGACAGGCTGGATGCTGCAGGGAAACTGCTGACGGGACTCAAGCACTGACGGATGGCTTATGCCAGGTCAGTGGCAGTTCACAGGGAGGTTAACAGTAACTTGAGTCCTGAGTGTAAGGAAAATCGTGCCCTCTCTTGGTAAGCACTGAACTGAGAATGGGGAGTCCTCTATTCACCATGACTGACTGGCTACCATGATGAGGTTGCCTGTAGATCTTGTGTGTGTAGAAGGGGGCATGCTAGGGAGGGGTAGCAGAGGACAGGAGAGGGCGGCAGTTCTCACCACGTAAGGGACAGCTGATACACTGTAGGCAGGGGGCCCTGTCCTGGATGCCAGAGGCCCTGCAGAACTTCTCTGGTGTTTTTATTTCAGAAACTTTCAGGTACTAAATATAGGGTAGCTGGGAAAGGACAAAATGCAAGTTAGACGTGAGCACTCGCGTCAGCCCACACTGCTGAGGGGATGACTCAATGTGAAAGCCTTGTGGCCTGCTCCTGTGTGATTGTCCCAGGACCCCATCTACACCAGACATCATTGATGGGCCTGAGGGATGTGGGGGAGGGAACCAGGAATAGGAGTGGAGGCTGGAGGAGATGAGTATAGCTTTCAAGGAAAGTGAGACTCCTATCTTTCTTCCAATACAGGTTTTTGCAGCTTAGTGATTCTTTTAAAGGCCAAAAAAATAAACCCATCAGAAACTTGACAAGCAACAGGGAAGTCCCTCAAGTACAAAAATGGCCACAGGATTTGTCTGGAAAGGAAGTAAATTTTCTGTTTGTTGCAATTATTCTGATCATGGAAGCTTCTAACCTACAGCTTGCCACTACTTTTCAGTGATTTCACAGAAAGTTAGTGTAAATTTCATTATTTGCAGCAGAAATTTGGCAGTATTCCCTTGGTGATGGCAGGGGGTTCGCCCTACAGTGCTGTGATCCTGCTACTGGTCAATGAAATCAATTCCCAAAATCATCTTTGATTCCAACGGACTTGTAAATAGCCCCTTCCTATCTTGGGCAAGCACCATTGTCAGGTAATGTGATAGACACAAGAAATGTGACATGGTGCTTCCTCTCAAGCAGCTTACCCATACTGGAGATGATAACTTTAAGATAGACTGGGAGATCCTGCCTTACATCAAGGTTGAAGTAGGTTGGTCTTTCTAAGGAAGAGATCTGTATACAAGAGTGCCTAGAAACTTTCCTTGATGGAAGAGACCCTATCTTTGTGATCTAGCTAGAGCCTTGCATCTGATAACTAATTTCTGGATAAATCTATCAACCTGTTAGCAGAATTAGTTCATTTTCAATACTTTCACAACTTCTCTATTCTTCTATCCTAATGAATCTAGAGATTTAAAAGTAGGTGAGCATAAGTCTGACTTGAACTGTTGCTGTGTTGATGCTGTCTTAGGCAAGAGAACAAAATCCACTTTCACTACAAGTTCTGAGTTTTCCATCAATGGTGAACACACTGTTAACTAGTATAATTGGGAGTTTTATTTTTATTCCACAACCTCTATAATACAGTGGGAGATTGCACCATGTGGCACAGTGAAGGGGATTTGAAACCAGAAGGCTTAGATTCCAGTTGTGATGCTGCCAGTTACTAGCTTTGAGTCCCTAAGACAGTCAGTTACTGTCTATTTAAAGTCTCATCCTCCTCACCTGTAAAATGGAGATATATATGCTAACCTCTTCCCAGACAGTTAAGTTAAAAGAGAAACCAAATCAAAGAAGCTTTTAAATTATAAAGCAATATTTAAGGAGGTAGTTTCTATTTGTTTTGGGGTTGAGAGCTACATTCCCTTGTTATATAGACATGCAAATCCTGAAGTAAGAGTAACTGGGTGGGCCAGGAATTTAGCCCCCTGATGCCTCTAACACTATTTGAAAGAAATCACAGATTTTACCATCTAAAACAACAGACTGGGGTTAAGAAGAATAAAATACATCAGTAGCCTAGGTACCACAGTGGCTCTGCTTTATATGTTTAAAAAAAAATCTTAGTGGGTCTCAAGACTTTCTAAAAACTTGTTTGCTTTTCTCTTCTTCAGTGGAAAATAATCCTTTCTCCTCTATCTTTCTGACATGAATATAAGCCACTGTGGATGAAGATAACTTCAGTTACGAATGCCACAGTGATTTAAAAACATGGACAAAACTGATTTTGTTGTCTAAGTATCTGACTTTGAGGTGCTAGAAGGCCTATACACCCATGGGACAAAAAGGAGAGGACTGAAACTAGATTCTATATCTCCTTTTATATCTCCTTTTTTGAAGAGCAACTCTGACATATCAGTCTGTGCTTCTTCCCCCAGCCCATCAAATAGGGCAAAATTATTAGTATCTCATTTGTTTCTTTTAACTGCAAAACTGCCATATAAGATACAGATCTATTTCTTTATTTCTTTTTTTAGAGTAGAAAATATAGTTTATTTAGAAAGTAAATTAAAGAGCGAGAAAGAGGAGATTCACCTCCCCAAGTCAGGGGAAGGGGCCAAAGCCAGGAAACATGGCCTGTTCATAGCTCAAAGAACACATGGTGACACCACAGCTTAGCAAGGCAATGGTGGCCCAGGTCTATTTCTTAAGCATCTAAACAATTCTGAGGGATGACAGAATTCCACATTTTATTGATGTGTTTTCCCAACACTTAATTTCTAGATCATAGCCACACAGCTGCATTTCCTTTGCAGAATTTTATCTTTTATTATCTCTTTGTGTAGACACATTACAAAATAAAGGTGTCTGTTACTATTCACTACAGAATATTTTCCTCTGTCCTAGTTAAGAATCAATTAGCCAGATCAGGCAACACATTCTTATTGTTTGGCATATACTCTAGGCTCTAGGGTTTGGCATATACTTTTCTAGTATTACCTGGGTCCTAGGGTTAAATATTTTTATTTTGGATAATTTAGTACTGGAAAATATTGTGGATGTGTAGCTCTATTCTGAAGCTACAAAACCTATCAAAAGGTCCCAAGGTAGAGAACCACATGTATGTCTACTACCTGCACATATTTCTTCAGGTTTATACTTGTGTATAAAGATTTTTTGTTTTGTCATCATGTCTCTTTTTTCTTAGTTGCTCTGGTCTGAGAAACTTAGAGAATAACAGCCAAGAACTAGCTTGCGCAGATGGCTACTGCAGATCGGTGAAGTTCACTAGCCATTCAGAGACATAGAGTATTAACTCCGGCACAAGTTCTTTATCACTTCACCAACATATAGTGAATCATGTAATATGATTGATATTAATAAGATTATCACAAATATTTATAAATCATACTATGAAGACCATCTGAGCTAAGCATGGAAACTTACAGGCTTTTAAATATTTCCTTTAGTATTCAAACAATGTCTAATTATTAAAAGGTGCCTCTTATGACTATCCAAATTATTAAATTTAAACATATGTTAAGGGATAGAAAAACTATATGATGAATTCTTCCAATTTCAAATAGTTTTACCAAAAAATACAATTTTATTCAAGAAAAAGAAAGAGTCATTTGGTGCCATGCTTTTATTCAAATGAAAGGGGAAAAACTACACTATACCAGGAAATAGCAAATATGACAGTATTTTACAGCACAGCATCTTTTAAAAAAAACCCTGTAAGCAATGTGCTAGAGTGGACAGGTAAGCACACCGTACACTGTACATTGCTCAACAATGTCCATAATTAGAGAGCTTTGAATTTGGCTTTAAACAGCCAAATTAAAACTGTAACAGTCATTCTAATACAAAATTGAGAAACTGAGAAGAAAAGCTTTCCAAAGCTTTCCAATAGCAGAATTTGACAGGCTGCACTGGTAACCATAACAAGTTTGGCAAATTTAATGGAATTATCATAATAATTTGACCTCTGATGATGAAAGCACCAGTGTGTTTCAGTAAAGTTGATGCAAGTCCCCAAACTCTATGAAATGGCATTTTTCATTTGTATGATTTTTTTTTTTTTTTTTTTTTGAGTTGGAGTCTCACTGTCGCCCAGACTGGAGTGCAGTGGCCACTCCCGGACACCGCAGCCTCGACTTGCTGGACTCTGGCAATCCTTCCACCTCAGCCTTCCGAGTAGCCGGAATTACAGGCATGCGCTACCATGCCCGGCTGATTTTTTAATTTATTCTAGAGATGAGGTCTCGCCAAGTTGCCCAGGCGGGTCTCGAACCCGCGGGCTCAGGCAATCCACTCACCTCAACCTCCCAGAGGCATGGGATTACAGGCTGAGCCACTGAGCCAGGCTGACGTTTACTTCTAAACAGGCCTGATCTCTCAAAAAGTCCTTTCCTCCTTCATTTCTAAAATGGAGAGTTAAGAATATTTGTTGAAAGCTAGTGTTACAATTAAGGAACGTTCTTATTTTGTAGAAAGAGAAACACCTGGAGGTATGAGGGGAATTCTGCTGGTTTTTCAGCAAGATAGTGTTGGTGCCAAAATAAGAATTCCGTTTCTGTACTTTCTAAACATTAGCTAAATGTCTTTATTTTCTATCATTAGTGATTGTCATATCATATCTTACTCCAGACTATTTGCCTTGATACATAGAAAAGAGTACACTCAACAGAAAGTCACCCTCTTTCTACCTATCCACTTCTTCCTTAGCCCAGCCTTGTTGTCATTGGGATTGGGTGCCCCCCGGGAGCCTTTTGGGGTAGGACAGGAAAGTCACAAAGCCAAAAAATTGTCCCACAGTCAGGATCCATCAGAACTTTGGAAAGGAGTTAAAAAAAATCCCTCTTTTGTGTTTTCAGGAGATGCATTTAGAAGACACCACAAGATTCTGTCCCAAGGAAGAAAGAGAAAGTGAACAAACATCTTTCAGCGATCAGAATCCCAGGCAAGACCAGAAAGGGGGCTTTCGCAGCTCCTTCCGCAAGCTCTTTAAAAAGAAGTGAGTAGCCCTTAGACAAGACAGCATTATAACTCGTTTCCCTTTGGGCTAAGTCTTGAGGTTTTAACAATGATAAGTACCAAGTAGCTGGTCTCACACAGCCGCTTCGAGTTCAGTGTCTGCACCCAGTAGCCACAATTCTGCGGGGTGAAGATGTTCCTCATTGTACTCTCCCAGGGTAGACGCAGACTCGGCTCTCTCCCTGCCTTTTCTGTTTTCTATCCCTCCTTCCTTGTTCCTTCCTTGTTCCCAAAGTCCTGTGTCCATGAGGAGTGAGCAGAGGTGGTCGCCTAAGAAATGAGCTAGTGACAATCAGAGCCCTTGCAGACTGGGAGGTGTGTAACCTGCTGCTGGAACTGGGTGTGACTGTTGCTCCCTCAGAATCTTCCCACCTGTGGGAAGTTCTCTAAGGGTGTCTCAGCACTTCTGCCTGGAGGGGCCTGCTGTCATTCCGGGTGCTAGTTCCTTGGGACTTCTGCTAGCGTTTTCCCTGAATGAATGGATTTGGCTTGAGGCCTAGTTAAAGGTCACTTTAATGGAATTTCCATCCTCCATAGGAGGCAAACACAAGGCATTTTCCTTCTGTGGTCCTTCTGAGATTCTAAATCATTGTTGTTGTGGGAAGCATCACCCACCAGGCATTTTGGCCAGCACTGTCTTACAGTCCGGGAGGCAGTGGCCAAACCCCAGCATGAAATGTAAGGAAGACAGAGGTGGGCATTGATGTTTGACTGCAGAGGGCTTAGCCAGTCCAGTTGTTGCCTGTCTGAGAGATTGCTGTCCTTAGGAGGGCCTCTCCCACCTCCTGATCCCTTAGCGAGATTTTCCCCTTAGTTTCTCTTGGGAGAGGAGGTTCTTGCAGTTGGTTTTAAATAGCAAGTCTTCATCTTTTAATGGATGGACAAGTTAAATAGAGGCATCATTGCTACCTTTGGAGAGTTGCTGAAATGTGCGGGAGCACAGGGAGATCCCTTTCTCCTTGCAGGTAGCTTCACCGCTGATTCAGATAATGGCCTTGATGGAGGACCTGGGGGAGGCCTGGAGTGAGGACTTCGTGATGGTTTGTCTGATCCTCCTCCCGCCGGGAGAGTGACACTAAGATGAGTGGTTGGTTCTCTGGTTGTCAGTCTCGGCCATTGTTGCTGGAGAAGGGGGAGAGGAAGGAAGATCCTGGTTCTGCCGTTAGCCGTGGCCCCGTCCCCTCATGGTTTTGCTGAGGAGACCCCCCTGCATGCACACTTGGCTGTTGCTGGATCCTCAGACTGCTTGATGCAGGGGTTGAGGAGTTGAGAATTGTATCCCTGTCTCTACAATTCTATACTTAGATCTTTCTTGGCCCCATGCCTACCTCTGTCAAGTTTGACAGGGGTAGGAGGACCCAGAAGCAGATGGCTGTCCAGCCTGATCTTGGGATTTAGGCTCCTAAATCCTTCTAAGGACTTCAAACTCCCAAAGGCACTGCTTGATCCTATCCTTTTTTTAAAACTACAGTATTCCCTAAACCAACAGCCACTTTTTCTCACTGTTGTTTATAATGACTGGGCGCTGTCGGCTGGAGAGCAGTGAGCAATGGATTACAAATTCCCATTTACCAGAGGTGTGAGAAAATGTTCTGCTGGTAGAGGAACTGGATCTGTCCTGTCTGGGCCCAGAGGGCAGAACCAGGAGCAGCGGGTGCGAGGAAAAATTTCCTAAAAAGGCAGCAGCCTGGCGCTGGCACTGGCGCTGGCTGCCTCCTGAGGGAACGGATTCCCTTCTAAAGAGGCTGGATGGTGCGGTCAGGGATGCTCTGAAAGCGATTCCTGTGCAGGGTGGGGACTGCTTAAGAAATTACCAGAGTCCTTTCTAGTGTGGAGATTTGTTTTATCTGTCGTTTGAGTTTGTTGCAGCTCAATCTGAGTAATCACATATTTTTATCACCTGAAACCAGAAGTGAATATGACTTTGGGACCTATCATTGTAAACCCCCTCCGTGTGGAAGGCCAGGCCTGCCATTTCCGTAGCCCCCACAGCCCTGGCGTAAGGGAAGGGGATTGCTCTGGGCTCTCCACAGTCGTGTTGGTTCACAGCTGCCAGGCCTCTTTGGCTTTTTGGGCTTCTCCTCACATGAAGAACCAGTGGACTCCCTTAGTTCTGCTGTCCTGTGTCACAGAGCAGTTCCTCCTGCCTCAGTCACATTGCGGCCAGATACTGGCACTGTCCTCTGTGCTGGAGGTCTGAAGTGTCATCTGAGTGGAGGTAAAGGGGGAGCCACAGATGACTCCCTCCCCGGCAGGCTTTTCTGGCTTCTTAGGTCTGGCCTGGGGCATGAGCACATCGGGGCTCAGGGTGTCGTCGTGGGCGCTCTGGGGACCCAGCATGGGAGAAAGAAGGAGCTGGTCACCTCTCGGGCGTGTGCTCCAGTTTAGGGTAGACAGGAAGGGCAGGAGGCCCCAGCGCAGCCCCAGCTTTGTACTCAGAGGAGAACACATCATCCTCTGCCTTGCGCGGTTTCTTATGAGTGCCATGCAAGGCACACTGTAGGAACCGCGAACGACACAGGCCCTGCCTGACAAGGAACTTGAACCTGAAGTCAGGCGTGCGTGGATAGGAAGGAACCAGAGAGACATTCAGCCCATCCCCCTCCTGTGTGTCAGGAGGCCAGGCTGGCAGCAAGCCCTGTGACTTCCAGAGGTGGCTGGTCCCGGGAACTAGATACCCTGCAGAGCCTGGCCTCACAAGCCAAAGGCCAGTGCCAGAAAAGCCACCCGTGTCAATCCTGGGGCTCGCTGCCTTCCTCCCCCTCAGCCCTCTGGAGGCTCATTCCTGTCCACACTGATACACTTTTTGTTCCATAGGGGCTTGTTTGGCTGGTGGCCCCACACACCCAGAATGCTGCTTCGGGATGAAGCTAGGCATGGAGCCAGATGCAGCAGAAAACCCGAGAAAGGGTTCTCTTCCCTCTGAGGCTGGGAGGGCCGAATGCTCAGCCCCACGAGGATCCCAAAGGGAGAGTCAAGTTGACATCAGAAACACAAACCTGAAAAACGCCCACAGTAGCTGGGGGAAAGGATGACCTTCTGATTACTTCCATCTCAGGCACATGCGTCCTGGGTAGATACCAGGTTGCATGTCCCTGAAAGCTGCCCAGAGTTGATCAGAGGAAAGGCTTCATGTCTTAAAGATTGAAAATGTTCAATGACTTCAGACATTACAATGAGGAGTCTTAGAAGCCAGGAGTAGACCTCATGTGATAGGCTGATGCTAGACGACCTGCTCCTCCCCTGCCTCTGAGCAGGATGGAAGGCAAACTATCCCGTTCCAGCAGGGTCTGTGCCAAGGCTGTCAAAGACTTAAGCCTGGATGATTGTAAGATCCAAGGCAGATGCTTCATCTTTACCTATAAATCTGGCACTTAGCTTAGCAGTGGAGTGTGGCAGTGGGGAAGAGGATTACAGAAGACAGTTTAGGAGTAGGGAATGCAGACGGTACTCTCTCTTCTGATCCTCTAATTTAGGTGGGTGGCAGATGAAGACTGGCTTCCAAATGATTGAGTCTACTTCCTAGCCCATTTTCTTCCTCGCTAGCGCTTTATAAACTTACATGCCTCTGGGTGTCTCCATCCCAGTCACCACCCTCCTTCCACCAATCACATCAGAACCTATTTTCTTAATCTCTCTCTCTCTCTCACACATACACACACAGTGCATGCGTATGCAAAAGTGCTTCTACACTGCTCCATAGACAGAAATGAGCATCACTGAGTCCTCTTCATTTTGGCATCCTCTCAACTGTCATACACGCCCAGCTTCAGCTACTGAGCAGGCATGTCGTAGAAGGGACCCCGAAAGCCTCCGATGATGATTTTCTCCTCACCTTGCCCTCTCTCTCCTCAAAGCCCATCTCAGGTTCCTCCCCCAATCTGCCCACTGTGGGGTTCTTGCTCATTTCCCATTTCATGCCCTATATGCTTTTAAAATGGAAGGGGACAGTTGAAGGGATAAACATTTTAGCTGACCTAACTCTGATTACAGATGTTCTCAATCAGAGAAGGGTTTCAGTGTACTAGATTCTGTTCAGCACAAAAGAAGTATGAGAAATAGTTCCTGCCCATTAGGAGCTTACAGTCCAACATGAGGACAACCCGGGTGCAAGGCGTGGAGCACTCAACAAGTACTTACTGAGCAAATGCCCCTTTGCTGCCAGTTCTCCACAGTCATGTTGGTTCACGGTTGTCAGGCCTCTTGTGGCTTTTTGGAATTCTCCTTAGATGAAGGGCCAGTGGAGTCCCTTAGTCCTCCTGTTTTTCGTGACAGATCAGGTGCTCCTGCCTCAGTCATATTGCTGCCACTGGTACTGGCGCTGTCCTTTGTATTTCACATCTGAAGTGTCGCCTGAGTGGACACAGAGGTGGAGCCACGCGGGGCTGTTGCTTTGGTTGCCAGGGCTGACTGACAGGGGGGTGTGCCCTGCTCCGACTTCTGGCGATGCATGCATCTCCCCTAAAGTCCCCAGGACGGTCTTTCCGGTCAGAGTGCCAGCCCTGTCCCCAGCTCCAACAAGCTCTCAGGGTTTATTTGGAGCAAATCTAGACTCGTGTGATCCGCCCAACTTACTGTTTGTCTCTGTCACTAGAGTGGAAGGAAAGTTAGCAACAGGTCTGCTGTCTTTTCCTTTCTCCGTCAGATGCTGGGATGGCTTGTGAGAAGGCCACTTTGCCCTCCCCTAGCGAGTGTTCACCTGCCTCTCCTTTTAGTGTCTGCTCAGATCTGCCCTGCAGCCAGCCAGAATGGCTCCAGGAGCTCAAAAGCCATTTCTGTTTTATAGAGAAAGGGAATAAAAGCACAATGGCTGGCCCCTTCTAGTCTCTGCAGGTTTTGGCAGGGTCACTTAAGGGATGCATTCCTTCAGAGCCCCGCAGTCAGCCTTTGGAAGAGCCCAGTCAGCCTTTGGAAGAGCCCGGACGGCCATATAGCATGTAATCATTAGCATTATAAAGAGGGCTGTTAAAAATCTCTGTAAAAGGATGAAAATGAGCTTTTAGTCAGGGCTACAGTAGAATGCTGGATTTTAAAAAGGATTAGCAAGTTATCCATTAGCTAATAGTTCACTAATATCAAGAACTGCAGAGAAATTCAGACTTTGGAGACATAGGGAAGGTACAATTTGTGAGAACAGCAGTAAAAGAAAAAAAATGAAGCTGAGTTTGTGGACTTTGAAAACTAGACAGGGCGATTTTGGCATTTGTTTCAGAAATGGGAACGCAACGGGTGAAGATTTCTGTGGTCCTTGGGGCTGGTGGTGACATCAGAGCTTTCCCATTTTCAGGTAAACACTAAACAGTTGCATGTTGGAACCGTCAAAGTGTGCCATGTTGGGTTTTGGAGAGATCAGAGGTAGCCAAGGGGAAATGCGAGGTGAAGACTCCAGTTCTGACTAACGACTTTCTGATGAGAAACTGTCCTATGGGGGAACAATTCAGAAGAAATGGCAGCTCGCTCAGGTCCTGCTCCCTGTTTCCTGCCCCCAAAACCGTAGGCACGCCTAGTGTTCTGGATACCAGAAGATACAGGGAAAGAAGGGAATGGTCAAAACACCCCTTCTAACGTTTTGGGCACAGCTGTACCAGCCAGGGATGACTTGAACTGGAGGCAGGTGGGAGTTCTGGGAGAGAAGGTCTGAGTCTCAGGGTGGGGCATGTGGAGGCTGTTTCAAGGGGGCGTTCAGGTGGGTTCCTGCAAAGGGAGAGAACCTGGCCCCTTCCAGGTTCTGGCCCCACCTGGCCCCACTCTGTCTGATGATACCCAGATGTGCTGGAGTTGAGAGAGCGAGCGAGCTGGGGTGGAGTGGAAAGCGCTCCTTGGTTTCACATCTTAGGGGGAAGGTGAAGGTACCTAGTCAGTCATCAGGTTTCCAGACATCAGGCTTTTAGTCTCTGTGTGGATCCAGCTTCTTTTCTTGAATAATATGAAGGGATGTTTGAATCCTGCCCAGGTGACTCAGTCAATGATAGTCATAATTAACTTAGCTAATAGCAGCAATGAGCACTCAACAATAGTGGGCCAGTGCTGATGACAGGATGTGGAGGCCACTTGCCCTTCCTCTGTGGACAGTGGAAGCAGACCTGACTCAGCCTCATATACCAAGAGTTTGTTCAGTTGTGTAGGAGCTTTGGATAAAGAACTTCATGTCAAACATCACTTTCGTGCATCCTACATGAGGTTTTTTGAGAGTGGTTCTTAGTGTCTGGACTAGTTTTACTCATTCTAGCTCAGAGTTTAAGCTACCCAAAAGGCCCCAGTCTAGCTTCTCAGAGGTTATTTCCAGAAAGCCTCCTCCCTCCAGGGACTTCTGACATGAACAAACTGGAGAAGGTGCAGAGCTGGAATGGATTACCCAAGTGGCTTAACCAAGATAAAGGAAGAAGGCACCCTCGACTGGGGACTCCAGTGGACTGAGTGGAGTTGTTGACTATTGATTGGCCTTGGTCTCCTTTGTGGTGGTTGAGATTACAGTATCTCTGCAATCTGATTACTGTACAAATTTCTGCATTCTACCAAATGTAGCATACATGTGTGGTTGGCTTCAATAAATCTTTCATTTAAAAATGCAAACTAGCAAAAGCAAGAGTTTGTAATGTAATGCCAAACTCAGTAAAGGCCCTTGATAATCTTGGTTGAGAACAATGAGTTCTACCCATTTTAAGCTAAGGGCCTTGGCAATTTGTGGAGTCGGTACTTCATTAAATCAAAAACAGGATTTCTTGAATTTTCTGAGCTTTTATTCCCCTATTATGATGTTATTACACAATATCTTACACTGACATATACAATTGTCACAGTTGTCCCCATAAAGCATTAGAAAGATATTCTCTTTATGTTTGATGCAAATTGTAGATACACATATCCTGAGTCATTAAATTCAGGGGAGTAAAAATTATTCCAGATCTAGGAAGCAACTGTTTTACAAATGCAAAACAATTGGGATAGATAAAATATTTGAAAACAATTAAAACCAAATCAACCTGTACTTTATCTGTGTGCTGAGATTTTAGGTCCAGTGGATCAGAATACAGGGAAAAAACTAATGAGAATCCCTCAATGGATCCTTCACCCACCAAACAAGATTTCTTCAGAAACCGACTTGCTCTTGCAAATGACCTTGACCAAGGAACAGCTGTGTAAAACACTTAAAGTTGTATTGTCAAGTGGTAAGACGAGGATAACAAGCTTGTATATATCTGTGTAGGAATATATATATATATATATATATCGATGTATAAATCCCTGAGGAAAACTAGTATAAATACATATGAAACTAAATCAACATACAAGACATTGAAGAGATGAAGATTAGTGTATGGTTAAGACCTGGCTTTTTGAATCTCAACATTTTGGGAAAAGGGAAACGAAGACTTTTCACATCATTCCAGAAAAACATAATACATGTGGAGGAAAATAAACGTTTGTTAAGAATGAAAACTTCTACCTTGAAGTCATTCCCCAAGAATTATATTAAGCATGCTCATATTTAACATGGATGTGAATTTTATGCTTCCTAGGCACTTAGCTTATTCATTCAGCCCCGTGTTCTTAGATAATATTCATCATGCTTGTGACCAGTTTTGGGTCTTTGCAAAACCCCAGGGCAATACCTAACATCCTTTAAGGCAAAGGATCAATCACCAGGACTATATTTGATATGTTGCAAATCTGCATTATGGAGAATTTGTGCTTAAACCATGATATAGAAAGTTCACTGCTTAAAAACACGTTGATCTCCAAACTTGTTCTACAGTAATGGAAATCAGTAAAGGGAACATGGATTTCTATAGAAGCAGGTGGGGCTGGGGGAACAAAGTAACATTTCCCTTGTGTGGGTTGTGCTGAGGATGGAAACAGGCCAGAATCTATGTTTCATTGAGTATTCAGTGTTCAAGATCTACTGGTGATCTTGGGTGTCACTCACACTCATGACCAGATGGACTAGGAAAAAGCCCTGATTTAGCTACATCCTCTTAAAAAGGCTTTTTTTTCAGTCTGGAAAGAAGGTTGCCACAACACCAGTGTTTTCATGGCTCTGCACAGTGGTTGCTACAAACACCAGGTTAGAATGGAAACTCAGGGATGCCGTAGCTGACTTTCCCAGAAGTAAGTTGTAAAGAAGCAAAGCTCTTGTAGCTCAGATGCAACGAGGGTTGTAGGGTAATAAAATGTGCTTTGTTTCCACATGGATTTGTCCAAGATGGTTAGTATCCTGGATGTGCCCCAAACATCAGATCCGTAATAGAAAAATATTTAGGTGTAAACAGTTGGTCTTTATTCCCAGACAGTTGCCTATAACGAGGAGTGTTTGGTTTCTGTTTGTTCAGAATCTTGGTGCTCAAACTGACTTAAGAGGCTGTTCCTCTATCGATGCATTTGCTGAAAAAAAGGCAGAGTTTCACTTAGAAGTGTTTTTTTTTCTTTGTCTGATGACAAATTAGGAATGCCTCCATTAGCATTTTGAACAGTAGATGTCTGCAACATGTAAACGGTCACTGCCAAGTTTTCGGAGTTTCCAGTATTTCAGTTTAAGCCAAAATTTTCATTTCCCTGAAATTAATGAATTCAGTTTTTCTCTGTTATCAGGCCAAAGTTTCGGGACAGTGCTTGAAAGCACAATGCCAAACCAACTGGATATAGAAAGTGAAATACTGTAGATAAAATGTAAACAACAATAAAATTAATTTTCTCTTCATATTCTGTTTATCGTAAAACAATCAATTCTTGGAAAGCTTAAAAAAAATCACACACCTCCCAAGTAGCTCTTTGATAGCATCTTCTGAAAAATCTTGATGCCACAGCTGTAGCACAACTCAATTCAGTTGTATTTTGTGAAATAAACCTATGCAACTAGTCATGATTAATGATGCTTACTTCCTCTATGGTTCTCCATCACCTGATATCTGGATTTTTTCTGGTAGCTTTCTAGTTGCCTTTAAGCACTCTCTATCCTCCCTGTCCCTAACACATTAATATTCCCCAATACTGCTTTGCGTGAAACTCTTCAGCTGTTCTTACTTGTCTGTAGTCAAATTCCAAACTCCTTGACTTGACATTCAAGGCTTTTTCTCCAGTAGGGCTCCAAAGTTTCATTCTGGCTACCGTTTCATACTTGGCAGTTCTGGGTGCACTAATTTACCTCAACTGAACTGGGCCTTTGCTGTTTCCGAGTAAGCCATGCGCCTTGCCTGAGCTCACTTTTGCTTCATGCCTTTTCTCTAATTCCTTCCTTTCTGCTAATCTTAAAACCCAGTTTAAGCCTCCTCATCTTTTTGTGAACTCTTGTGGTGTAACTCTTTGATTTTTTGATGTATTTGTCTTATCTTCCCATTAAGGATGCAAGTCCCCTCATGGACAAGAACTGCACTGTATCTTTTTCTGTGCTCTTCCACCTTTAGAATACATGGTGCTCAATAAATAGTTGATGCCAATGTTCATGGTGGTGCTGTAACTGGTAGAGGGCTATAGAAATTAATTTCTACTCTTAATTTGACAAAGAGCTTCAGTGTTGTCACTTGACCTCCCTGCCTTTTTTTTAAGAAAAAAATATTAATCACCAAGGAAATAAAATACAGTTGTCTTCAGAAACATTTAAGGGCGCTACTGCCACTTTCACAGCATTAAAACACATCTCTCCAATTTAAAAAGTTTGTTACTTTTTTGTTATCCTGGCTCATTTAATAATCTTTCTAGGTGGTACTATAAATTGACAGGGGAGCTGGGACCTTTAATGAAACGTTGACCTCCAGCCCTCTGGAGAAGTGCAGTTGACAGGTGACCACAGATGTCTTTGAGAAGTGTTTGGGCTGAGAAGCAGAAAGCAGCGCTCTACCGACAGATGAAATGGATATTTTCACAGACTAGGGGTCCAAAAGGGCCCTCCTGCAGTCTTGCGAGAGCTGTCTACAAGCTCAAGCAAGGACTGTTCCACTTCTCTGACTACAGAAGTGGAACCTGTGAAGACCAGGTGTTTTTGCTTGTTTGTTTGTTTGTTTTGATTTATTGTAGAGATGAGGTCTCGCCAAGTTGCCCAGGCAGGTCTCGAACCCGCGGGCTCAGGCAATCCACTCACCTCAGCCTCCCAAAGCGCGGGATTACAGGCTGAGCCACCTAGCCCGCCTAAGAAATAATTT
>CAUYQG010039856.1:0-31352 GCA_963574415.1 Tarsius wallacei
AGGTATGCACCTCTCACCCCTGCAGTTTCCCTCAACTGCCAATCCCACCCCCCTCCCCTGACAGTTTCCTATTACTGCCAAACGCTTTCGTATAGTATTCTAAGAATTCAATGAATATTTGCAATGTTTTCTTTAGTTCTGTTTGTAACTGACTGTCCTGACCTCTCTTCATCAGTGACACTTTCTCTCCCCCAGAAACGTTTAATCCATTTGTACATTGCCGTATTCTTCATGGCATTATCTGCAAAAACTTGGACTAATATGCCTCTGATTTCACTTCCACTCTTGCAAATTTTAACAAGAAATTTATTATTTGTTCATTGCTCTAATTAAAACTCCAACATTTTCTCAATGGCACACAAAGACATGCAACAAAAATAATGAACACCACTCTGCAAGACACCACAGAACGATGACACAAACACTGCTGAGATGCTAATATATCAATGTTATGAAATCTTTCCAAGTGCTGCCAATGTATGTACATGGTGGCAAGTTAGTGAACTTAATTGTCAGATCTTTTATTTTACAATTTTATGAATGCATTTAGGTATCAAATGAAGAATTACCAGGGGAATTCTGCAACAATAACTTGCTCATAGATACAGCAAAAAATCTATTCACAAATGCTTAATGTTATTTTGCATAACAGGAAATATGTATTTGCAGAAAATAAAGACATTAATTAGTAAGACAAAAGTCAGTTTTCCATATTGCCAATCTATTGGAGGCAGTTTGACTCTTAGCTATTGCAAAAGTTGCACATATGGAAGGGTTGTAAGCTGGCCCCCACCCTCAATCCTCAAAAGCAAGCAGTTGTATGCAGAAGAACAGTTTTCCAGTTTAATTGACTCCCAGGGTGAAAGGAAAGATTGTTGTACCTGACTAGAATGTCTTAAAGTATTCTGAGTTGTCAAAATTAAATTCCAAAATAATAGTTCAGTTTTTGTCATGTTCTTTGTCATAGGCAGGAAAAAAAGAGGAGTATGCCAAAATACCCTATAAATGTGATGTTTATGAAAAAATACTACTCATGGCAGTTCTATATGATGTTTCCTAGGTTTTATGATATTGATTAAAAAAATATTCAGGGTTTGTCTCTGTGCAAAGCACATTTGCAAGGCAGTAAACCAGAGGCAGTGCAACAATTTAATGCGTTTGCATCCTCCAAATGGATATGTTGTACAT
This sequence comes from Tarsius wallacei, assembly GCA_963574415.1. Lineage (NCBI taxonomy): Eukaryota > Metazoa > Chordata > Mammalia > Primates > Tarsiidae > Tarsius > Tarsius wallacei. Next base: position 1,189 of record CAUYQG010039856.1, read on the forward strand.
TTCAAAAACAAAAAACAAAAAAATACTTTGGAACTGTTTGACACTTTTATTTTAAAAATAGTTTCTAAACATGTGGAACTGAAATAACTTTCAAGAGTTTGTAAAACTTCTGCAAAACATGGAATATACTCAAAAGTCCAAAGGGGCGGACAAATACTGGAGCTACACAAAGTTAAATCTTTCATGTCTCTATTTTTCAAAGGAATTAGTGTGCTTTTATAATCACAGTTTGATTGAATTAGACTAGGTCACTCGTCTATTTATTTATAAATTTTAAAGGCCTACATGTGTCAGGCATCAATTGGCAATAAGAGATTGGGTATACTGTTACAACTGACAATATTGAAAAGAAGTTTCAAACTGCCTTCTCCAAATAAAATGCATACATTCCTTTGCTTGGCACAATTATATAGTCTTTAATAAAATAATTTAACTAGATTTTACATGCAACATTTATAGAGTAAAGGCATCTTATTTGATATAAAAGCTTTTACTAGTACTTTTCCTGTCTTTGAAAAATTTTGCTTTTACATAAACTATTGGGTGATTTTCATGAAGCCTAAATTCTGCTTATAATTTTCTACTCACACATCATAAAAAAGCAAAATAAATAGTTAAAAGAAACACAAATAGCAGCCATGTATATTTGGGCGGATACATATTCACCAAGTAACTTCAGCAACATTTCTCTGAAAGCTTCAATTCTTTCTAATCTGTGGTAAGGCAGTCCTCACATTTGTATGATTCCCTTTTTTTATAATTAATGAATATAAAATTGGAACTCATTGTATACATTTTTGAGTTACATATAAGCCATTTATTTCCTTTGCACAGTCATCTCACTGTTTACAGGTTATGTTCATTTGAAAGTCAAGCTTATTGCCCAAACTGACACTATTGTGATTTTGTAATAGTTTTAATAGATAAGCCAATCAAAATAGATGGATCAATAGTATTTAGGAGAATGGTAGCACTGGCAGCTCCCCAGAGATATTTATATATAATCCAACGACACCATGTCTTTTAGATTTTGTATATGGAATAAGCAATTTTGTAGATCCAGTTCAAAGGTCAGCTGTTTAAATCAATTGACCAAAATCATACACAGAAAATTAACATTGTATTAATTTCCAAAACATGTGAATGTTGTTCCTTCATCCCTCTCTATCACTTTCAGGAAAAACAAAAAAAATTCAGTGCTAAATTAAGTAAACCTGTGATAGCCTAGTACTAATGACATCATGAAGACTGGCCATTTAGGACTATAGACTAGGAGGAATGCCAAGCTGGCAGTTAAGTGTTGGGTGGCACAGTCTGAAAAAATCAAAGTGCAAAACTGCCAAAAATCAAAACAGAATAGCAGCCAAGAATAATTATAAAATTTTAATGGCATTTTAAAGATCACATTTATTTGTGTGTAGAACTAGTAGAACTAAAGCCTTGAAAGAGCCCTGTAAAGTTCACATTTTATAATTCTTTTTTCTTTCCTTTCCTTTGATCAATTGGACTTACTTGAGCATTTTTGCTTACTATGCCTCTTACTGGCTAAAGTAATCATAGCTTTTGTGGACTTCAGAGAAAAACGGAGAAAAGAAAAAAACAAACAGCCCCATTACAAAGTGGCCAAAAACATGAATAGACACTTCTCAAAAGAAGACATACAGCAGCCAACAGATACATGAAAAAATGTTCAGCCTCACTAGTCATCAAGGAGACGCAAATTAAAACCACACTGAGATACCACCTAACTCCAGTCAGAATGGCCATCATCAATAGTTCAAAAAATAACAGATGCTGGAGAGGATGTGGCGAAAAGGGAACACTTCTACACTGTTGGTGGGAGTGCAAACTAGTGCATCTTCTGTGGAAATCAGTGTGGCGATCCCTAAAAGTTCTAAAAATCAATCTTCCATATGACTCTGCAATCCCCCTACTGGGAATATACCTGGAAGAACTCAAATCACTCTATAAAAAAGATACCTGCACACGTATGTTTATCGCAGTATTGTTCACAATAGCAAGAACATGGAATCAACCGTGCTACCCATCAAAAGAGGACTGGTTAAAAAAAATGTGGTACATATACACAATGGAATATTACACGGCCATAAAGGAAGGCAAAATCATGAACTTCGCAGCAACCTGGATGGAATTAGAGTACTAAGTGATCTTTCACAGAAACAAAGATATGAATATCACATGTTCTCACTCATAAGTGTACCTTAAACAACTACCATAAAACTATAAGAAAAGGACTGACAGTAGCGAGAAACTGTGGGGGAGGTGGAATTGACAGTAGTGATACCTGCCAGGGGAAGAGGGGGTACACCTCATTAACAAGGGTACCTGCACAATGAATATTTGTATACCTAACCCTGAATTGTACCCCACAATTTTAAAATAAAAATTAAGAAAAAAAAAGAAAATCATTGTTTTTAGTGTGTCTGTCTAAAAAAATGCTGGAACATGTAAAGTCTTTTACAAAAAGCCTCTCATAAGGTACTCATGTTCTTTAACACAATCTAGTAAATATTTAAATTTTTTAAACAGAGATTAAATTAAAAGTCTACAATCAATACTGATAAAATAGTTTTTGGATTTATTTTTAAACTCATAAATGCCTCTTCCTATTTAATATATATGTGTTTGATGAATATAAGTATATATATAGTCCATATACATGTGCACATGTGCACATACATAGTTTTTCCTTATATACAAATATTTCATACATTATAAAATTCAATTTTAAAAATATATTTAGGAATTTTGAAAATAGAGTATATTTACTTCTACACTTCAAAAGTGATTTTCTTTACAATATCTATTCATCTTAATTCTTATCTACTTTCAAATTTTCTCTTAGAGATAAAAAAATATGAAAAGAGTAGAAAGGCATAGTGTGCAGGAAATTTTAATCCTTTATTAAAAGTTACTCTACAACTGCATTAGGTTAAAACAAACATGAATAACAGGGCAGAATATTGACAAATTGTTCCCTTTTAGCTAATAGATCCCAGACACTATAAAGGCATTTCTAGTAATGAAGGTAAATATGTCACATTCCCTGTTGAATCATGTAACATAAACATTGGCTGTACATTGACTTTAATTATTAACTATTAACAAATTATCAAAAAAATTGCAAAATGACTCTCACAGCAAAAGTGCATAAATTAACTGGCTTTCTGGTAAAGATTTCTTATTGTTGTATCATGTATAAACAATTCATAAAGCAAAACTGCAGTGGCACATAGCATCACTAAGGATACCTGATCCTAAACCAGAGGAAGTGAGAACCAATGGGAGGCTGAAATTTCACCTGTAAATAGACAACTTATTTACCAGAATCTGTCTTGTACCCCACATCTTTAAAGTAAAATAAAGAAAGAGAAAAAGAGTGAGAGAAAAAAACTCATGGTTTATTTGAATAAGGTACATTGCCTTTACCTGTAGCTACTGTCATTCTGATTAAAACTTTTTGAAACCAACATTGACGTTTTTCTCCAAAGTTACCAAATAGTATCTCTAGATAATATGAGGTATTTACAAAAGGAAAAAAAATAATTTTTATGGAATAACCAAAGGTTTCTTTGCTATATCTACATTACCAATCAAAGAGGAGAGGCAAAAATAATCTTTATGTAAATATATTTTCAAGGACATATGCCTTGCTACTGCCATTAACAATTAGCCAAAACATTTCCATCTAGATTGAACATTCTCCTCTATCCAATAAAATTCAAATATGCTGTGCATATATAAAAAGCCTAGGAACATTGTTGGTAAAAAACATAATGTTGATAATAGGCCTCACTCTGAGTTTATATTTTTGTACAGTCTTCTAAAAGTGTTAAGGAATTGGAATCCTGGGATGATTATTTCTGTATACAAATGTAGTTCAATACATTGTGCAAATGATTAAAGATAATAATCAGGCAGAATTACATGAAACTAAATATTTGGATCTGAGTATAATACAACAAATAATTTTCCATTACATATTATAAATATATTGAATTAATATATTATTAAATTTCAGGATTCTGATACATTTTACACTTCTTTAAGCCAAGACTAATATAAGAACTAATAATTATAATGTTTTGATATTTTAGGCTATTATAATATTCAGAGAATATATTGTATACTACATTTAAATTGCACATATTAATGCATACTTTGGAGGAATATCCTTCAATTTTTTAATTTTAGTTTTATTTTTAAGTTTAATTTTATTTCAATTTTAAAGGGTTGTAATCCTACATCTTTTAAATTTTACAATTTTAAAGATATGTTATATTTCTGCTGCAGAAATTTATGCAAAATATTTATGAAAATAGATTGTATTGTTAGAGTAAAACTGAAGGCTTGCCAGTTTTTGTAACATACCATTAAAAACAGCCTGTATAAAACATTATGCTAAGTGAAAGAAGTCAGTAACAAAATACCATATATTGTATGATTCCATTTATATGAAATGTTTTGAATAGGCAAATTTATTTAGACAGAAAGAAGATTAGTGGTTGCAGGAAGGTCGGGGGATGGGATAGGGGTTTATTTGGAAGTGAAGAACATCTTCTGATTCTAATTGTGGGGGTGGTTTTCAACTCTGTGACTATTCTAAAAACTATTCAATTATATATTTTAAATGGGTAAATAGTGTTATGTGATTTATGTCTCAAGAAATCTGTTACCAAAAAAAGGACTCACATACTAAAGCATATAAGGAAATGTTTTTCTTATTTTAATGGTATCTTAAGAGATGCTTGTATGCTTCATTGCCTGCTCAAACTAAGGACAACATGGTACTTCACACACATTAAAACTTGATCTTAGTTACCGAAAACATCCTTCAACTTGGATTGCAAGCTCTTTCAGCTGACTTTGTTTAAGGACAAAAGTAAACATGCGTCCATCATTTTGTTGTTCAACAACAAAAAAAAACAACGTTTATTTTATAACCATATTCAATATGCATACTGTCAGTATGCAACAATGTATATACACAGCTGTGTTTGTGTAAATTTGTTTATAGTATAAAAACACTGACCAGTAGATAAAAAATGAAGACCGATTAGATTTGATTTCTTATTGTGAAGGTAAACATTTTAAAGCAAAATGAAAATAGCAAGCCACACTCCACTCCCTAAAGTTACCAACATAATAAATAGACAAAGTGATCCCATTTAAAAAGGAGACAATCTGATAACATCCTTCTGCTAAAAAACCATCCAAGGGCTTCCCATCATACTATGATTAATAGTTAATGTCTTTAAAGTGATCTGCAAGGCTCTCCAACAGAGGTCATTAGGAAAACAGTTTATATAATAAGATGGAGTAAATATTTCAGACTTTGAGCTGCCTACCATGTGTTGCAACTACTCACTTTCGCCCTTGTGGGAAGAAAACAGCCAAAACAGCCATAGGCAGTAGAAAAAGAATGAGCATGCCCATGTTCCAATAAACGTTTATTCATGCAACTAAAATCTGAATGTAACAAGATTTTCATTCATGAAGTAATATTATTTTGAAGGTGACTATTTTCAACCGTTTAATAAATGTAAAAACCATTCTAAGCTTTTGGATTATCCAAAGACAGGAGTAGTTTGCTGAATTCAGAGTTATAAGAGCTGGCCTCTTATTGTCTCTCTGACCTTGTCTCATACTTCTCTTCCCCTTGGTCAGTGGGGTCCAGAGACTCTGATCTTCTTTCTGTATATGTCATACTCCCTTTGCATGTTTGTTTCTTTTGCTTGGAAAAGACTTCCGCCAAATAGCCACAAGGTTTACTCCCCATATCTTTCAAATATTTGCTCAGATATCACCTACAACATCCACAAAAAGATGTTTCATTTTATTTCTTTGCTTTGCTAATGAATAGTGCTTAACAGCTAACGTGGTACTAATTAGCTTCCAGTGTCTTAATTTGAACATACAAGGAGACTTCCTTGCCATGTGCTCGTAATTTGCCAATGAAAACCAATTATCAACTAAATAATTACAAGTGAGCAACCTATCACTTGCTCCCAAATATTTGTGTTTAGAGCTAATGACATTTTTTTGCATATATCATCTACAAATTACAGTATGTGTGTTCTAGCTCTAGCTCTATTATTACTTTCTCAATTCCAAAGATTGACAGCCCAGATTTTCTTAAACAAGATGATAATTTTCATTACAATTATTGGATACAACAGGCTGATCCTCCAATTGACTTCATGTATTCTACCATACACACACACAGATATATCTATGTAGGTAATAATCACAGAACTAAAGTCTAGGCTATGGGGTAATGCACAGCCTGTTTTTTATTAGTACACTATTTTCTTCAAAATGACATAGGATAATTTTCTTGGGCAATGTTCAAAATAATGTTTATAATGAGACACAAACCCTACTCTTACACCAGCACTTGAGGGACATATTCTATGACTCTTATTGGAATACAAAAACTGAATATTAATAAGCCTTGCTTCAAAAAAAAATGTCTTTCACATAGGAACTTTCACTGTACAAAATTAGTGAAGAGCACTGTTACTATACTTGAAGAAATTATTCTGTCTTGGATGGGATATTTATTGCTTAGAAATAATACATTCAATTGCACTATCATTGTGACAAATATATGTGATGAGATAATGAATGATGCTAATCTCCCTTTTCATTAAGAAACATTGAAAAGAGGGATAGAAGATAAGATAATAAACTCTGTACTCAAGGAAGACCTACAACACAATTCCACTATACAATACATCAAAACTGCTGTTTTATTAGTTCGCTGTAAAGTGGAGAAGTAAAATCCAAGCAGGTTACTATTTTTTGATGAAACCATTTTCTGGTATCTTATTTTTATTTCTTATTTACGTCTTCATATTATATAAAAACATCCCTTCCTCTGACAAGACATAGGCTTCCTTTTTTTTCTGCTTTTTTTCTAAAACATTGTCAGAGCAATGAGTTTTATTATAAAGAAAGCATCATCCATTCCAAAATGTGTAAATGTGTATTCTGTTGTCCCTCTGCAATAGTCTGTCCATCTCCATGTGCAGACAAATTTTATTAAGCTTGTATTCTAAGGTATGTAATTTCTACTAAAAATAAAACATGGCTCAAGGCTTTTTTATTGCACCACTATACAGAAAAGCACAGTCGAGGAAGAATTTCTGCAAGTTTGCAACAGGAGCACAAAACTCCAAATTCCCATCACTCACCCTCCATACTGTGTCCAGAGGCTGTGGTGGACCAGGTGGTGCAGGAGAGAGTTTGGCCCATTTCAGCCCAGAATACAGCACTGACTTTCAAGATGACATTTATTCAGAGACCTCAGGACACTTCAAAAATACTTGTATGAACTTTGTCCAGGTTGAAACAAGAGGAATCAAGAACCTAAATAAACCAATAAAAACCCAGAGAATTGACTATGTCATAAGAAAACTACCTATATAAAAAAAAAGCCCTGGATCAGATGTCTTTCCAGCAGAATTTTACAAAACATAAAAAGAGGAGCTTATACCAATGCTATTGAAAGTATTCCAGACAATCAGGGAAGAATAGAGGACTGAGAAAACATCAGAAGGGAAAGCCTTTCCCACTGACACTGAAAAGCAGAACTAAAAGAAGAACAAGAGATCTGTCACAAATAAGAAAAAACTAAAGGAAGACCTCAGGCAATTTCAAGGGTAGCAAAGACAGAACTCCTGAAAAATCAGACCTTGGTATCCAAACAATGGAAGTCACCAACGAATGGCCCTAAAATATGACAGGGATTAGGGAATAGATGGAAAGAGTGAATAAGACTCAGGAAAGACAAGATACAACACTGAAAGAACATGTAACAGAGATTTAAGCAATAAAAAAAAATTCATTCAGGAAATAAATAACAAGATGAGGAAATAAATAACAAGATGGCAAGCATGGAAGACAGAATTAATCAAGTTGAAGAAAGAATCTCAGAACTTGAATACCAGGACATGTAATTAAACCGATCTGTAAAAAACATAGAAAGGAACTCAGAAAGAAAGAACAAAGTCTACAAGAGATGTGCGATTATATCAAAAGGCTAAACCTACGCCAGACTGGTGTCCCAGAAGAAGAAAGGGAAATGGAAAACAACTTGGAACAAGTATTCAAGGAGGTAGTACAAGAAAAATTTCCCCATCTCACCAGAGATGTGACCAGCCAAGCACAAGAGATACAGAGAGCCCCTACAAGACATGAAATGAGAAGACCAACCCCTGGACACATAGTAATTTGCCTACACAAAGTAGGCACAAAAGAAAAACTTTAAAGGCAGTAAGAGAGAAGGGTCAGACAATCTACCAGGGAAAACCAATCAGAATAGCAGCAGACCTATTAGCAGAAACACTACAAGCAAGAAGGGACTGAAACCCAATATTCAAAGTTCTCAAGGATAACAATTCCAAGCAAGAATTTCCTATCCAGCAAAAATCAACATCATCAGTGATGGAGAAGTAAAAACCTTACCAGACATCCAATCCCAAAGAGATTATGCAGCTTCAAGACCAGCTCTACAGGAGTCATTTTAAAAAGTATCAAGCACAGAAGAAAGAAAAAACAGAATGACCACACACTTCCCAAGAGAACAGCAGAGAACAGAATCAACAGGGAATATAGTGTAACAAGAAACTTGAAAACACACACATACATTAACCCCAAAGCCGAAAGAAAACAAGCAAACATAGAAAGAACTTCATAAGAACCTCATGACAGTAATCAACAATCAAATTTCAATAATCAGCCTGAAAATGAATGAACTAAATGCACCACTGAAAAGACACAGAATGGCAAACTGGATAAGAAACCATGATCCATTTATTTGCTGCATGCAGGAGACTCATCTCACTACAAGGGATGCACACAGACTCAAAGTTAAAGGATGGAAAACGAGTTTCCAGGCAAACAGATCACAAAAGAAGGCAGGAGTTGCGATCTTAATATCAGACAAAACAACCTTTAAGATATGAAAAATTTAAAAAGATGCAAAAGGACAATGCATAATGATAAAAATTTCAATCCATCAACAAGAAATTCCATCCTAAACATATATACACCCAAAACAGGAACACCAGCATTTAGAAAGCAACTACTAAGTAAACTAAAAAAGATATTGACTCTAATACTATTATAGCAGGGGGCTTGAATACCCCACTAATAACCCTAGATAGATCATTGAGGAAAAAAATCAACAATGAGATCCAGAACCTAAACTTGACACTCGACCAAATGGACGTAATAGATATCTACAGATTATTCAACCCAACAAACACAGAATATTCATTCTACTCATCACCACATGGAAAGTACTCCAAGATCAATCACACCCTTGGCCATAAATGAAGCATGAAAAAATTCCATAAGGTTGAAATCTTGCTATGCACATTCTGAGACCACAGTGGAATAAAAAGAAATATCAACACCAACAAAATTTCCCCAAAGCTCACAAAGACATGGATACTAAACAGCATGATGCTGATCAACTACTAGGTCAACACTAAAATCAAAGCAGAAATTAAAAGATTCCTGGAAACAAATGAACATGAAGAAATATCTTACCAAATCTCTGGGATGCCATGACATCAGTTCTAAGAGGGGAATTTATATATCTATGAGAACAAACCAAGAAAATGGAAGGATCACAAGTGGGGAGCCCCTAAATCACCTACAGAAGCTGGAGAGACAAGACCTCCAGAACCCCCAATGTTAGCAGAAAAATCCAAATCACCAAAATAAGAGCCCAGATATGGGACACAGAAGACAAAAATATCATAGAAAACATCAACAAAGCAAAAAGCTGGTTCTTTGAAAGAATTCACAAAATTGATAGACCCTTAGCCAGAATGACCAAGAAAAGAGAGAAAAAACCCAAATAAACACAATCAGAAACACAAAAGGTCAAATCAAAACTGATCCTAAAAAAATACAAAAGATCATCAGGGATTACTATGTACACCTATATGGAAACAAATTTGATAACCTAAATGAAATGGAGGACTTTCTGACATCACACAACCTCCTCACGTTGAATAAAGAAGACATTGAGACACTAAATAAACCAAAAACAACCCAGGAAATTGACTCAGTCATACAAAAACCACCTACAAAAAAAGCCCTGATCCAGATGACTCTCTAGCAGAATTCCACAAAATATACAAGGAGGAGTTAATACCAATCCTATTGAAAGTATTCCAGGCAATTCAGAAAGATGGAATTCTCCCCCAATCATTTCATGAAGTTAACATCACACTGAGAACCAAACTGGGTAAAGATACAACAAATAAAAGAACTACAGACCAATATCCCTTATGAACAGAGATGCAAAAATCCTCAACAAGATTCTAGCAAATCGGATCCAAAAACATATCTCAACTATCATCCACCAAGACCAACTAGGATTCATCCCCAGGATGCAGTGCTGGTTCAACCTTCGCAAGACAATTACTATAATTAAATACATCAATAGATGTAAAAACAAGAACCACATGATTATCTCATTAGATGCATAAAAAGCTTTTGATAAAATTCAGCATCCCTTCTTGATAAAAAACATCGAACACCTTGGTATAGAAGGAACATACTTCAAAATAATAAGTGCCATCTACAATAAACCCACAGCTAACATATTGCTAAATAGACAGAAACTGGAAACATTGCCCCTGAAAACTGGAACAATACAGGCTGACCACTTTCACCCCTCTTGTTCAACATTGGGTTGGAAGTCCTAGCTTGAGCAATTAGACAAGAGAAAGAAATCAGGTGTATCCAAATAAGAAAAGAGAGTCAGTCCAGCATGGTGGTTCAGCCTGTAATCCCAGCGCTTTGAGAGTCTGAGGTGAGTGGGTTGCCTCAACCCGCGGGTTCAAAACCCACCTGGGCAACTTGGTGAGATCTCATCTCTAAAATAAATAAAAAACTAGCCAGGCATGGTAGCGCGTGCCTGTAGTTCCAGCTACTTGAAAGCCTGAGGTGGAAGGATCGCCAGAACCCAGCAGGTCAAGGCTGCAGTGGCCGGGAGCGGCCACTGCACTCCAGTCTGGATGACAGAGTGAGACTCCAACTCAAAAAAAAAAAAAAAAAGAAAAGAAAAGAAAAGAAAAGAGAGTCATGTTATCTCTCTTTGCTGATGATATGATGCTATACCTTGAAAATACAAGAGAATCTGTTAAAAACCTGCTTGCACTGACAAAGGACTTTGGAAAAGTTCAGGGTACAAAATAAATGTGCAAAAGACAGTCGCATTGATATACAGCAACAACAAACAGGCAGAGACTCAAACTGAAAGCATAATCCCATTCACAATAGCCACAAAAAAAATGAAATACCTCGACATTTTCCTAACCAGAGAGGTTAAAGACCTTTATAATGAGAACTACAAAACACTGCTCAAAGAAATCCAAGAAGACACAAACAAATGGAAAAATATTCCATGCTCATGGATAGGAAGGATCAACATTGTTAAAATGTCCATCCTACCAAAGGAAATCTACAGATTCAGCACAATACCCATTAAATTACCAACATCATTCTTCTCAGACCTGGAAATGACAATACAGAAATTCATATGGAAACATAAATGACCACGAGTAGCCAAAACAACCATAGCAAAAGAAACAAAACAGGAGGTATCACACTTCCAGACTTCAAACTTTACTATAAGGCTACAGTAATCAAAACAGCCTGGAATTGGTACAATAACAGACCCATAGACCAATGGAACAGGATAGAGATTCTAAAAGCAAAGCCTCAATTTCTCAACCAACTCATCTTTGACAAAACCTCCAACAACAACCACTGAGGAGAGGAGAACCTATTCAGTAAATGATGCTGGAAAAACTGGTTGGTCACATGCAGAAGATGGAAACAGAACCCCTACCTATCACCAAACACAACTCTAAATGGATCAACGACCTAAACATAAAATCTCAAACTGTAATAATCTTAGGAAACGCAGGCGACACCCTTATGGAAGTTGGAACTGGCAACCAGTGCCTATTCAGAACCCTATATGCCTGTACCATAACAAATAAGATAGACAAATGAAACCTCATAGATGAATAGCTTCTACAAAGCAAAAGAAAGCAGGCAGACAGCCCACCAAATGGGAAAAAATATTTGCCAACCACATATCAGGCAAAGACCTAACATCTAGGATCTATAAGGAACTCAAACATGCCAAAAGGAAAAAAAACAAACAGCCCCATTCAAAAGTGGTCAAAAGACATGAATAGACACCTCTCAGAAGAAGAAATATGGGCAGTCAACAGACACATGAAAAGTGCTCAGTCTCACTCATCATCAGAGAAATGCAAATCAAAACCACACTGAGATACCCACCTAACCCCAGGAAGAATGGCCATCATTAATAAAACAAACAACAACAGATGCTGGCAAGGATGAGAAGAAAAGAGAACGCTTTTACACTGCTGGTGGGAATGCAAATTAGTGCAATGGGAGTAAATAAGTGAAATGTTTTACAATAATAACACAAAGGAAGATTTTGCCAACATATGCAGTATTTAAATTTATTGAATAGTCTTTCAAATGCTTAAAATTTTTAATGATTTTTCTAATGTTACATATATGCATATATTACATATATTTTATATGTGCATATGTTACATGTATTTTATATGTATATAAGAAAATCAAGTATTACATTTGAAAATATGTATACACACACGCGCGCACGCCACTTACTCATGAAAAAGTTATACTCCAACAGTACAAATGATCTTACAGAATGATGTTGTTGAGATTCAAAACATGCTAGAACAAAATATGACACCTTGGCATTTTGAATATATTAAGCTAAAGAACTTTGAGAAAAGATAGGTGTAGGAAGAATTCTCTGACTTTTCCTTCTCCAGTGGAGCAGGTCATAAGATCTTCACGTGATAAGTGCCCTCTCTCACCTGGAGGAAAGAAGCATCCTATCTCCTCAGATGGGGGGATGCCTAGAAGAATTGGAGCAAATAGGCCTTGCTAAATTCCCCCCAATTTGCTGTTCCTAACTTATACCTCTTTTCTCCTATTACATTTTTTCATGATACTCCACACGTCATCAAACCTAGTATAAAAATGCTCAGGCTTAACTACTTTTTAGGGTTTTTTTCCTTATGAAGGGCTCTTTGCTAGATAAGACTTCTATTAAATAAATTTGTATGCTTTTATCTTGTTAATATGCCTTCTGTCAGTTTAGTTTACAGAACCCTAGTCAATGAACCTAAGATGGGTGAAGAAAAAGATTTATTTTCCTCCCTTATAGTGTTAAGGGATTAATTAGAAATGTGTGCTATTTATGGTATTCATTTACAGGTGAAAATTGAATAAAAATAATAATTCATTATTTTATTTGTTCACTTATTTTCTTGATATAGATGGCAAACACTGATTTTAACAATGACTATAATTATAATATCATGTTTATTTTTGCCATCTTAGGTGTATGTTCAGAACATTATGCTCTTCTAATATTCATTATATCACCTGCAAAAATCTGTTCTATTAATAGCAAATGATTGTATTCTCAATGTGAAATGAATTAGTTTTGACACACAATCTGCCTTCTGTTCAGTTATTTGTTTAATTTGTGAAAAAATAGTTTCTGATTAGTCAGGTATCATCTTGTAAAACTAACACTGAAAAATTGTAGCTAAGGGTCCTATTTTTAGTTGTTTGTATCTTTCTTTCCTGTCCAAGTCACAATTTTTAGAACCTTATTTATTCACCAACTATATTCATGACTGACTAAAACCTCATGAGAATGAATTCAGAGACGTCAGATCAATTATTTCTCTTCTCTTTCAGTAAATACTACTTAGCTCATACTCCCATCAGAATAATGTTTTACATTTGTGTAACATTTAATAGTGTCTCAAATTGCTTCCACAAACATTATAATTAACTCCAGCACCTTACTTGGTGGATCCATTGGTGCAGGAGTGAGAAAAATAGAGATTTTAAGTATCTATTTTCACATAACAAATAAAGAACCAGCTTAATTTTAATGAAAACATCCTCTCTTGACACAAAATTAACCTTTTGTCTATTTACTCTTTTTAATATACAGTTCAGATTTCAATCTGAGTCTAACTTATTCAATATTCATCATAACCATAACATAAAATCAATAGCTTTCTATTGACTTGATATTTTACACTTGGGTAGTTATGTAACTCTTAGAAAGGAGAAAGGGTGACTATGTGACTGCTTCTGAAGTAACATTTCAATTATTTATTTAAATTTTGCCTGATTTCAAAAAGAAATTAAGACTGGTGTTTCAATTCTCAAAATACAATTGCAGTATAATTATAACCAAGTACTGTAAAGATAATCAATCTGATTCAGCAGTGGAGAAAATAAAACAAATGAATCCAGGAACAGGGAGATTCAGGTTTTTGCATTGTAAGTAAATTCGATGGAATAATACAGGTATTAATTAATATTTGTAACATAATTTAATAATTATACGTTTAATAATACATATAAGGGTTTGGCATTGAATACACTGTATAAAACATAAATATTCACTAGTAGTAATAGCTAGATCCATAAATCTCACTTTTTCACATCATCCTGAAAACAGTTTCATTATTTACATATGATCAGTTTTCAAACAATTATGAACACTTCTACATCAGATATGCCCTTTACAAAAGATTAAAATAAAAAAGAAAAGTCTTGTCTTGAATTAGAACTGAATCAAATTATATGTTTAATAAAAATTTTGCTACTTGACAACAAAGTTCAGCTTTCGTTGCTTGAAATACTGACATCTTTAGCAACGAAACTTTTAAAGTCATATTTCAAACAAAAATAACAAATACATATACCTCTTAGAACATCAATTTTAAAATACTATTTTTAACTTAGATTCTCCCATAATTTAAACTTTTTTCTTCAAAACTAAATCTAATACTCACATGCATACACACACGCACACACACACACACACACACACACACACACACACCCCACAAACAAATACCTTGTAAATATTATATCTCATATCCAGAAAGAATATTTACATTTTCAATGTTTAATAAAAACATCTGTGACTATCATGATGTATTAAATAGTAAGAGAATAAAAATGGAGATATACTTAGAAAACAATTATTCATCTTGAATTGTTAAGTATAATGGTACCTTTAAAAAGGTCAGTCTATAATCAAGTTCACTTTTAAAAACAAACAATGTCCTATAAATATTAGTTTCTTGTAACATTTTTTAAAGAAGAGGTATTTATCATTAGGTTAATAATAGTTTAGTTCATTTCAAAGAAAAAATGCTCCATTTAAGGTGCTCGAAATAACTGCTATTGCCTACTGGTACATAATGTGCCTATGAAGCAGTGAGACAGATTTCAATACCCAAATCATCAAAACTAGTCTCATGACTTTTAGTTAGACCTTGTGTAATAATGAAAAATATAACTCTCCCTTTTGTTTCTGGATACGGGAGAATATCCTGTTGTAATGTAGAGGTTTTGACAGTTTTATAAGAAGGTAAGGCAAATGTAACCAGTATGAACAACTTTATTAGATGCATCCACCATTGTAATTTTAATAACTTCATGGTTTTAATTAACAAGGTACATCAATCATGTTGAAGATTTCATATTTATAAGCATTATTATGTTAAAATGTTTTCATATTTGGTAGAAATAATATATAAAGGATGAGGAAACTAAATGTTGCCTGCCTCTACTGCCTTATTCTTTTCTAATAATGCAACAGTAAATTTCATTTTGCATTTATTCAATCAGAAAGCATGATTAAACAGTATGTGCATAAAATTTAAGTCAATTCATCCATCCATCCAACAAATATTTACTGAGTTTATACTATGTGCCAGACACTTGTTAGGCAGTGGAGATACAATGATGAACAAGATAGACATGTTCTCTGACCCACACGGAGCTTAACAAATATAAACAAATGCAAAAATGACTCACAGGTCACAAACTGAACCCCTGAGGACAGATACGTTAGCAAACATGTTTTGTTGTTGTACACAGTGTCCTAAAAACATTGTTTTACAACATTAAAAAATAAAAAAAAAACAGGATTTTTCATAGACATTCAGATTCCTTATTTTTCTAGAAAATCTTGGCATACCTCCAACATTGGCCCTATTCCTAAATGATTTGGGACTAGTTAGCTATTGCCTATTCTAGGCTCCAAGTGCCATCTTCAGACCTAGCCACACCGCATACAGTTTTCACCCATTTATTTTACCTGCCTGGCTTCTATAGCACTTGAGTTGTAACCACTGAAACACCTCTTAATTATAATGTGTGGCATACACAATAGAAGAAAAGACCAATGAGGTAGCACAATGAGATCTACTTAATAAATCGTAGTAGTGTTATAATCAGCATCTCTGAGGAAGTGTCTTTTAAGCTGAAACTGAAGTATGAAAAGGAGGCTGAGTGTGGTAGTGTCCTAGGCAGAAAGTGTTGCAAAGACAAAGACACCAAGGCAGGACAGATCTTGCCTTATTTAATAAAAATTAAAAGTGAAAGCCAAAGTGACTGAGATACATAGTAAGTAAGGAGGAAAGTGGAATGCCATAGACAAAGATCAAATAGATAGGATATTGTATATCATGGTAAAGATATTGGGTTTTATTTTAAATGCATTGGAAAGACATTATAATCTGATCTGTGTTTTGAATATTACTCTAACTGTTCTGAGAAGAATGTAATTGACAAGATGTCAAAGTGGAAGCTGGAGAGATTGTTTAAGAGCCTGGTACAAGAATATGTGGTGGATGGGCAATGTCCTGGTTTAGTGTGGTATCTGTGAAGATGGAGAGAACCTGACAAGTAAGACAGAGTTTGGAGGCAGAATCAATAAGGTCTGATGAGAGATTGAGTGGTGGTTAGGATTCGGCAATAAAGAGAGAAACGACTGATAGTTGTACCATTTATTGAGATAGGGATGATGGAAAAACTAGGTTTGGTGCAGTAGAAAAGGAGTTAAAAATTTAAGATATTTATGGCTATGTAGGCAGTTAGATATACACGTTTAGAGACACAGGAAAGTCATCAGCATATAGTTGGTACTTAATGTCATAGGAAATGATGCCACCAAGAGAAAGGTCTTAGAAAAAAAGTAGATGGTGGCCTAGTCCTGACCTCTGAGGAACTACATTTACAGCTTCGGTAGGTTTTGTGACAATGAAAGATTGTAAGGTTCCTACCCACAGGAAATATATAGTCTAGTAAAATATACAAAAATCACAGAATTATGATCAACTAATGGCAACAACATGCGGTGGCGAGTAAGAGAGTGGAGGCAATATTTATCTAGGTGGGGAAAATCAAAGATTACTTGGCAGAGAAAGTTAGTTTGGCATGAAAGAAAAAAAATAAAATTACATAGGTCAATTTGCAGGGGGTAGGATTGGGGAGGATGAGAAGGAATTTCAGGTGAGAAAAAAGTATAAACTTTTTTTCAGAATGGAGATACAGGACAATGTTGTTCATGTTCCAGATGCCATAAATTGTCTGACTGGTTAAAGCATAGGATGACTGAAGGGTGATACTTTGAGATTACGATTTTCTTAAATGTAAACATTAAGTACTCAAGAGTATCACTTGGCCTTCATTCTTTCTATACCACCACTTAATGTGACGTCCATAAATTCCTTTTATTTCTTTTCTTTGTAGAGGAATTTCTAGCAAGTTTCACAAATAAAATAAACATGCTAAGTACGACAAAGGAAAATAGAAGATTATAAACTGGAGACTTCTCACTATAGAAACCATTTTGAAACTAGTTCAATAATACACCTATTAATTCATAGTTCAATAATTCCAAAACTTCCAAATGGTCCCCTTATGCTTATTTCAGGGATAAGTTAACATTCGGGTTGGATTTGTTTTTTCGAGAGATGACTGCTTCTTCTATATTCTTTTTCCCTTTGAAGATTGATTCCATAGGTGCCTTTCTACTTCCATGTCAAAATTTTTATTTATCTATCAATTTTGCATTTTAGAAAATTTGCTTATTTTTGTGGATGGAAAAGGTGGTAGATTATTACAGCATATGCTACTTGTATGGTAAGTATATCCATACAAATTGATTGAAAAAATATTATTTCCTCCTAACACATATAATCGCCATTCAAAAGTTAATGTTCAGCTTTATTTTATTTCCAAACATTTAAATACAAATATAAATGAAAAAGCAAAAGTCAATAAACATGTTTACAAATGATGTAATTTTTTTTGCATAAAGGAATTATATCTTGCCTCAACTAGTCAATGATTGCTAAAGAGGTCCAAGTGTTAAGAGAACCATTGTGTGACACAGTACACACATATTAGGTTAGGGCAAATATAACTTGATGGCACAGAGCACTCTAGTAACTTGACATAATATGTTTACAAATATTTAAATTACTCAATGGGAGTTTCAGGGCTAATTAAAAAACAATTTTAGGAGCTATATTTGAAAAGAACTATCATGTTACTAAAATTTAAAAATATATAACTATTATAAAAATGATTGATATATTTGTTTATTGGCACATGCTACATACTCATACTATCAAGAGAATAAAGCAGAATCAGATCTTTTAATAATTGACTAGAACATAAAAATAAAACCAATACATTAATGTGTTCTAGACCCCAAAATAATTTTTTTAATGAGAAAGACTTTATGATTAAAAGTTGTTAAAATTCATAGTGCATACACTACATATAATACATGTTTTTGGAGAACCCTATGCTACCAATTTTGTTCATGCTACTAATTTTGTTCAATATAAATCATTTATGCCTGAGAAGAATAAAACATTTTCAAATCAGTTTTATTTTCATCTACTATCACAGTCATGTTATGATGGTCACTTTGTGAAAGACAAGCTGTTTTCTGAACCAAGACATTAGCTTCCAACTATACATGGGTCTGCTTTTATTCGTAAGTCCAAAAGACACCACTATTTCACTACAATGCCATAATAAAAATATAAAGTTTATGATTATAAAATATAATTTATGAATTTGACAATTAGCATTTAAAATTACTTCAAAATGAAATTCTAACTATTCTTAGTCTTCATTTTAACTGTATTATCTATTTACCCTTACATTTTAAGAAAGCTAGAAAATGATGCCATTTCATTCTATAAGTCATCAGCTTTATTACATAGGACATATGATGGATGGTATAGGCATGACTTTGTATTACTTGAAAAATATCATGCATACCCCTCCAACCCTTTTCATCTTACTCCATTGTAATAGTGTGCTTTGAAGCTGTTATGAAATATCCTGAAATAGCCTGTTACTGCACCTGGCAATGTGTATGAAGACCACAAAACTATTTCTACTTTCAAAAGTAAAAGTAAGCAAAAATGCCATTGTGTAAAAAGACTTCTGTTTAATTTCTCAAAAAATAAAAATGTGATTTACCTCACAGATGAACCAATAAACTTATAAAATAAAAATAGAAAACGCATAAATATTTATTAGGTATTTAATATGCATTTGAGCATATATTATTTGGCCAGCAACATGCTAGCTCTTTAACTTGGCTTGAATACATGTATTCTTTGAATAAGTTTATATGAAAATAATAGAAATAATAATCATGGACAAAAATAGGATTTACTGCTAATAAATTAACTTTGTTTTGGGAAATTATTGAATTACTTAGGGATTCCCACGATTTCATCTTCATTTTTCTAATTTTCTGTCTTTCTAATAAAGTAGTTTTGGTTAATGTAGAGTATGCCCAACTCCGTACTCCAAAAAGTATGCCACATAGGCAATTTGCTGCTGATAAGATCTGATTTTACCATGTTGCTTTGATTTTTTTAAAAATAATTCATTAGATTACCACAAGACTACATTACACCCAGACCAATAAATATGCATGCATAGTCTGCATACAAAAATGTAATAAATTTTTGGAATGCCACAAATTTGAAAGAAAATGTTTATAGAACTATAACTTTTAAAACATATACATGTAATTCATACCTTAAAGCACACATGGAGGAAGGCTGTGGGGGTAAGTTGGCTAGGCAAAACGTCCTAGAAATGGACAAGAAAGCTGACATGTTAATTTTCTTGTTTTCTGGCTTTAAAGTCTTTAAGGATGCTTTGGAATGAATAAATAAATGTATATATTCCATCTTCTTCCCTCCTTATGGGCTTGGAGATTTTATGGTGAAGAAATCTCATGCTGCTAGTAAAACAGAAAACCGTATTTTAGTTCCAGCACTTAGAACCTTGTTTAGTTACATGTTAGCTGGATTTTTTTTTCTGACATCTTAGTTTGCCCCCTTTAAATGAAGATTTTTTAATGAAACATTAGGATAATGTACATTATTATGGGATGAAGACCAAAATTGCTTTGTTTCTGAATGCCATATGGCTTCATAAAACTGTTGGTGGTAGATCTGTGTTGTAGGTTGGAAATCTATGGCAAAAGTAATCTGTGGCTCAAGAAATAAGGAAAGTGCCAATTACCTGCATATAAATAAATGGGGCATTTGTGGCTGTTAAGAGACTACTGTTTTAAAACAGCAGTATGCATGACATTTGACATTTATATAGCCCAGCTCTAATCTCGATGTTCCCTGCGTGTACAACAGCAAGAGCTATAAATGTTATTACACGTTGCTCATTAATATGCAAAGGTGAGCCTGTTTATTAAGTGCATATTGCCTCAGCTTGTTAATGAGCATTTCGTGGACTGTGTAACTGCTGAACTACATTCTGAAAGAAACATTGAGTTGTGTCTTCAGGCCTTATGTTTCAGCAAGCTTGTTCTCACTTTGATGTATAAATTAGAGCACTACATTGAAGGGACCTGGAGGTTACTAGAGATATTGAATCTTTCCTGTGAAATTGAATATAGCTCTCTTAAAATTCACTTCTGTTTAATACGTGGAAGAATTTCTACTGCCACAAAAATCAACCTCTAGATCTAAAATTACTTTTATTTTCTCTATTTAACAGAAATTAATCTATCACCTTTTCCATGCATTACATGAAGAAATAAGAGAGTGACTTTTAGAGAAAAACTTCTATTAGTATATACAGATTGTTTTGTGTTTGTTCTTTTAGAGAATAATTGTATAAGTATGATATTACCTGTTGAGAATTTTTTTCCTACCTTTTACAAGTCTAAAGACAAAAAAGGGCTCAATTGGGAGAAATGTTAGAACTCATCAAGTTCTGAACTTTCATTTTACAGAAAAGGCAAGTTCAGGTGCATATAGGAAAATAAGCTTTTTCAAAGCCACACAACTAATTCCTACTCAGGTTTCCTAATCCCCAGGATAAAAAGGTATATACTATACTAACACTGCTTTTCTAACATTTATGTGTTTAATTGTAAAAGACATTTGCTGAAAGAGGAAACAACCAGAATTATTTTTTAAGATTTTATTTTCATGTAGCTTTCTAGAAATATCTACAACTGTATTAATGCTAATGCATTAATATTCGTTTTGGCCTTCATAGCTATTAAAGCTTTCATGAATCAAACTGATAATCCAAAAATTTGGTAGAAAGAGCTGTTTCTGTTTGTTTCTTGGTTTTCTATCGAGCTCAATAACTTAATAGAGATGCTATCATGAGTCAATTTTAAAAGTAAAAGTTAGTTTTCAATTAAATCAAATGTAATAGGTTATGGAAAATATCATGAATATTATATATGAAGACCAGATGTATGTCTTAATGGATTAATCCCAGTTCGGCTCAAAATCTTAAGAAAAATTAAAATATATTTCAATTATGACATTCTAAGTGTTAAAAGGCTAAGTGTTGAGGCAATTAAAACATATGTATCTTCAATTCTTACAAAATATATTATTGCAAGGTAAAAAATTTTAAATTTTAAATTTTAGACAACTATCACTCAGAGAAACTGAATCTAACAGGACTACTATAGACTCTTAGCACTATAACATTACCTGATGGAGACTTAGTAGAAATCTCTCCTTATTAAATACACATTTTTCATTGTTTTCTTTTCTGCTTTAAACTAGAAGAACTATAAAATTAAACTTTGCTAGTCTTATAAAACTGTGGTCCATGATTACCTCACTTATTGTTTCATTCAACATATATTTATTGAGTGTCTAAATAAGGAAATTTCTATCTATTCTACACAGATAACTGCAATATAAAGTAACGATAATAATGAGTGATAATTGGTATTAGGATTCAATGGACAGAGAGGTCACTTCCAGATGTTATGAATTAGAAGACTCCATGGTGAATGTTTAACTTCAAACTTTGAAAGGACAGGTAATATCTTTTTGATTTGCTTGTGAGTGGAGAGTAGGCAACTTCCAAAATACAGGTTTAAGCTTATGCAAAAGCAGTGAACAAGAAAACTACAAAGTAGTTTAGAAAATGTTCAGAAAATAAGTTTGGATAAGACACGGTGTTTGCATAGAAAAAGCAGAAAATATAGTTAAAATGTGGAGATACTTGGATACCTTTGATCTTTGCCTTTAGACAAGTGATTTTCAAAAATCTGAAAAGTTTAAACTTTGTAACAGACTTCCTCACCTGTTTAATGGAAATTTAACAGAATCAAAGCCACAATATAGAAAATAGATAAAAAATAAAAATCTAGCTATTGTGGTTGAAGTAGGAGTACTATTCCCTCCCCTGTGCCTAACCCACATACACTTGCAGATCTTCCTTTAACATTTAGTATTTGCAAATAGTTTTAATATGTTTGGTTAAGCTAAAATGTATCATTGCAGGTTTTTGTGCAGGGAAGTTGAGCAATAAAATAAGTGTTTTAGGAAAAGATTATCTAGCACTTGTATTAATCTCTTGGACCAAAAAATACAATATGTAAATCATTATCTTCTTTAGAGTTAACAAATTGACACTGTAACAACTTGAGAAATTCTTCAAGAAATCTGCAAGTTATCAACTTTAAGAATTAATCATGATTAGGACTCAGACATCATGATAAAAAAAAGTGGAAAAATGGCTGAAAAATATTAATAGCGATAATAACGATAATAATGATTTTCTTAATCATAAACTCATTATTGGGAGGCTAGTAATAATGAATTATACCCATGAATGGAGTATCATAGTGAAATAAAAGAGAACTGAACAATTTTTGAAATAATATAAGCAAACAAAATGATAATATCAAAATGACATAAAATACGTTAATAAATCTCTTTAGCAAAATAATGAACATGCCTATGCAAATTATTCAAATGGCAGTAAGAAATAATTATATGATAAAAATCATTAATATTTTAATTCATTTAAATTTTCCATTAAGAAAAATGCCTAAATACCACATATTTCTTGATCTGTTTGGGAAATGATTTATTTTAAATTTGATATATTTTTAAATATGATAACTATTTCCTACCTCAACCTCACCCTACCCTGGATACTACCTGTTTGACAAGCCTTTTCCAATTCTTCAAGCCTACCATGATATGTCAGTCTTCTGGACAAATGGTGCTTGCCTTGCCTGTCTTAATCATATGCAGCCATGCCATTTTGTACATATCTCTCTTATTAAGTTGCATAAGAGCAAATATTATAACTTGTAGCTTTTTTGGCATTTTTTGTAAATGGCTTTTGATAATTATTGCAGTTTAGTGAAATGAGCATTAGAGTGGGGGTTATGAAATGGTTGTTAGCCTCAGTATGTGATTTGGTAAAATTCAAGATTTCAATTTTCCCTTTTGCAAAATGATGGCATTGGACTACATATTCTAGGACTTTTTTCAACTTAGTGATTCTATGACTAAAAAAAAAAAAACGCTCAATATATAATAATTTTCTCATACACATTTTCCTCCTTCTTATATATTACCTTAAAATTTAAAATCTTATGGAATATTAATTATAACTTGAGGACATTTACTTCTATTAAGTGACATTAAATTTTTGCGTGAGACGAGTAGATACGACTCATATGAATAGAGTTTCTAACAGAGACGCAACTACATTTTCATGAAAAATTTCTTTCTCATTAATAACTAAAAGCATTGATGTAGAATATGAGATTTCCAGGCAGACTTTTAAAATTATTTTGCATTCTAAAAACGTACATGTTTTAGGCAAACTTATGCTTAGAAAACAATTGAAACAAAGAAATTTTTTTTTTTATAATTTAGTCTTAAGTGATTCAAACCCACATCAGGAAGTTTAAGGCTAATATAGAGCTTACTTTCTTATCCTCCAAACCTACAGAGAATGCTAGTAATAAATATCACTGATACAGTAAATCAGACTCATAATAGTTTTCCCTTTGCCAAGGAGTCTAAAGATTTAGAAGATCTCCCCAGGTGAAAATATTTGCTGTTTGTGGAGTTATCAAAGGCCCAGAATATCCCAGATGTTGACTGGATTTATAGATTAACCTACCTCAAGAAAGGTTATCTGCATGTCCTGGTTTCCCTAAGAAAATGAAGGAGAGCACAAAAGGAATATTTGGAGCTGTCAGGAATATGGTGTCTTCTGAAATTCAAAATTTACTCATCAGCTTTTTAAGATATCTAGTCTATACTGCCATTCTTAATTTATAATTTTATTTTTCTCTTTGAAAGGTCCTAAGATTTACTTATTCCAACTAAATTACGTTGGATATTATCCCCCCCCAAATATCTTCATTTTCAATAAGCTGAAACTTTCTTAGCACTTCTAATTTGTTTTATTCACAACCTATCAAGGATTCAACTTTAAAATAAAAACACTTTTAAATATATGACTGATTTATATTTAGGAACTATTCAGTCTATAAAAACAGCTATATCAATTATGAAATAACTTACATAAAAGATTAACTGCTGAGAAAAATTGCAGTGCCATTGGCCAATAGCTGAATTACATAGCATTCTCTTCAATAAATGGATCTTTAAAGAATTAACTTCATAACATTCTAAACATACAACGATAATAAAACATTTGTATAGCATTATTCAGTGCCTAGAAACACACATTTTAGGCCAATCTTAGATCATTCTAACCATAATCGTCTATTATTTTAATTATATATCTCTACCTCTTATGGCATGTTCAAAATCAAAAGGAGTAACATATTCTATAGCAAGGCTAACACTTAGTAGTCCAAAGGATAAGAGGTTATGTTTAGAAACGCATTATTGAAATTCTATTTAAAAAGTATTTCCTCCCACAGTCTGCTATTAAATAAAAACAGTTTTGTGGTAAAGATCACTTTGGAAAACAGAACACTCTGCATTATATGCATACCATAATCGTGAAATATTCATCTATATCGATAGGTTGAGGGAAAGTTTTTATCATATTGAGGTGTGGAAGGCAAAACTCAATGCAGCAGAAAACTAACATCAGAATGGTTGTATTTTATATTTTTCTAAACCTCTACCAAAAATTCATTTCATTTTCCTACTTAATACTCAAAATAGATTCATACTGATTTGAAGTACAGTGTCTTCCCAAGGCAGTCAGCCTTGGAAATACTAAATTCCTCTTATTTATATTTTAATAACAATGTTAAGTTCTGAATGAATCACAAGTTCATAGTGGCTGAATACACTTGCCAGGCTATTGCCATTGTAGCACCTTAACAAAAAAGAGGAATAAATCAATGAACATTGTCAGATATTTTATTTGATAGTGATGTATATATTTTGAAGAAACCTGTATTTTGAACCAGTTGTATATTCTGGGACAGATCTTGAACTATATGTTGCTTATAAACTAAATAATGTCCAAGAATTCTTCATTATTAAGTACTTTTCACTCGGGCTTGTCAAAGAACTCTGCTTCCTAATATCAGAACTATATTTTTTTCTTTTTTTCTTGATCAGTTCATATTGCTTACACACAAAGACATTTTACAAACTATTAAATTATGCTATTAATTTAAACAATTAAATTAATTTGACTTGGTGATTTCCTCAGCCTATTTTACTAGTTAATAGCTCAAACAAGTTACACTTTTTAAATCTGGTAATATGCAGATATCTATCTATTCATCATCTATCTAAATGTAATGCTTCAATTGTTTCATATCTGAATTGAGCTTTGCATTTCTATCTCTTAGTTTGCTTATCATCCTCTTTCTTCTTTAAACAATTTTATTTTATTAGGATTACCCCTGCTTCAAACTTGTGTGAAACAAGTATTGGTACTAACAACTAAAAGTTAAAATTGTAGCTTATAGTAGAAAAGATACAAAGTAACATTCTTTTTTAAAATACTTTAAGATTTTTGCAGTACTCAAACTGGAGAGGGTCTGAGTTGTTCTACAACAAGAACTGAGAAAGAAATAAAAGTGGTAAGGTAAAAACAGCAAGTCTATGAATACTTAGCAGCTGAGAGCAAAAGTGTTGCTATGCACTGCGAGGTTTTTGCACTAATTTTCTGCTTCATGTTTTCACTTCTCACATGGTCTATTTCTATAGTCAACAGGAGTGCAGTTCAAATATACACCTTTTCTTTTAATTTTTTGAATTACTTGACCTTAGTATTTGACTGTTCTTTGGATAAAATGAAGGCAAATTTATTTACCTCCCATATAAAGGTGTTAGATCTCATGAATTAATCTTTCCAAAGTGGTTTAAAGATGAAAAGTGCTTAATATTGCTATTACATGAATGTGTGTAGATGAATTTGTATATCTATATCTATATATACATATCTATCTAGCTATGTATGTATATATATGAAAGAAACGAAGCAAATAAAGAAAACTGAAAAATACAGCAGCTGTGACATTACTGCCTCACAGACATATTAAATTTCCAAGCTCTTCATGGATATTTAGGCAATGGATCCTATTAACATCAAAGGGTGTCACATTGCTAAATCCCAGCAAACAGCTTAGAAAATGTAAGTGATAGCTTGTAAACTATAGAGTCAATTCAGTATTTGGATTTTTTTAAATAGATAAATTAATAAGTGATAAAATGACTTATTAAACTTTCCTCAATTAGGAAGTTTTTATGATACTATATTAATCAGAAGGTATCTGAGGAATGCCCAGGCCAGTACTAGATATCATAAACTAAGTAAGGGAAACAATTATTCATTAAATATTAACACAAAGTATTGATATTGGCACAAATTTGATAAAAATGTATTGTGCTATTTTAAATTTTACAAAATATACTCATTTTTTACATTTGCAATAGTTACTTTGCTAAGAAAGCAAAGAACATTTACAACACCAAAAATGAAAAAGATAAAATATCTATGAGCAAACTTAGCCAGAATTGTGTGATGATCATTAAAAAAGTTTAAAATAATTTAGGACACAAATGTAGATAGGAAAAAAGAAAATACATGACGTAATCTTGGATATAAATACTCAACATCATAAAGCTGATGAGTTTCCTTAACTAAGTACTAAATATGGTGTGGTTCCAATAAGAATAACAGCATATTTAGAGCTGGATAAATTGATTCTAAAGTTTATTTGATTCAACAATCACAGTTCTAGGAGTCTGGATAAATGAGACCTGTGAATAATTTTTCACTCCACTATTGCTTATCATTTTAAATGTGGAAATAACTCCCAATATTCATCTACAAGGGACTGTTTATAACAACCATAATAAAAAATATTTGCTTATATCTATATAAATATACTCAGGAAGAATAGACAAGAATCTAGTGAAAATGATTACCTATGGAGGGAAGAATACGTGGAACAAACAGGGACAGATGTGGAAGAAAGGCTTTTTGATGTGTATCTTGTTACATGGTTTTGATTTTTGAATCATTCAAATATATCATTTACTCAAACACCCCCCAAAAAAACAAATTTAAAATTTAAAAACCTTGAAGAAAAAACTATAATGAGAAAGTACACAAACTACACATTCACCTAAATGCTGTAAATATTAGTCCTGTCAATATGGAGGAAATTTTTTTAAAACTTATTTTTTTAACCAGAATTTGAATTAATCGATTGAGTCAAGTCATCATTTATCCTTGACGGCTTAAAACTTGGAGTTGATTTTCAGAGAAATTATAGAGAAGACCACTTATTTCCTCCTAAACATCATAACATAGTGTCCCCTGAGTTGGTTCTGATTACCGTCTAAAGCAGTGCAATTACCCAGACAACTTTTAGCCTATAAGTACAAACGGATTTTCACTGAATGACAGCAAGACTCATAGCAGTGGATTAAATTTTTGAGTTTTGTGTAAGAGTATGGCCCCGGTTCCCAAGATACTAAACACTACACTTAAACATGTATCGCCTGCGTTCTATGAGCCAAAAACCGTGTTTTATTCTCTAGGCAGAAAAAGTAAGAGAATTCAGGACTGGGAAAATAAAGAACTTCTTAGCAATCACAGTTTCACTGAGGTTAAGGTTACTCAATTTTGGAGAATTTTATTCAAAAGATTAAGATGATTAATGTAGCTCAGCATATGACCTACAATTGAAGACACCTGGCTCACAGCTTGCTGTAAGTTTGATACATCAGGTTCTTAGGCATTTACTGCCATGAAGCTTGAAGGAAGCATAAAGAAGAGAAGACACAACAATAAACTTTTGGCAATAATTTCTCTCTTACAGTTTCTGCCAAGCTGAAAAGTAATGTAATTTATATTTCTTAATTGAATTTATTTCCAAACAAATACAGACTTTCAGTGAAAGTTTCTAAACAGCTGTACATATGGAATTAATAACAGCACAAAGCACTTACTGAGCCAAGTAGTGAACAAATAAATCTAACAGAGAAATGACAATGAAAGCCAGGACCAAAAGATGATTAAAATAGGAGAGCAGTTTTAAGAGATGTTTTGGTAAAACAGATATGAATTACAAGGCTGTACACTGTAAACATGCTTGATGTGGCCAACATGGCATGGCATTACCCTTCTGAGATCACACAGATCCATATGTATTTCCAATCATTAAATAAAAGAGGGCATTTGGAGCTTTGCTAGACAAGCACAGCCAGCTCAGTGGATTTCTGGCAATATTAAGAACATTTTGAGAAACATGCCTGTGTTTTAACCATGGATAAAATTTTTTCTAGTGTCCCAAGGGAAGAAAAAAGTGATGAGCAAATTTGAACATGATAGTTCAGTTTAATCTTTTAGTTTAAATGGTCAACTACATGATTATTTAAAGAGTTAAAAATAGCTAATGAAAATAAAACAGAAATGAAGGTGTATGGTATAGCAATCATTTTCTTTATTAGTTGTATGTGTCCTGCTGTAGAAACACATTTACTAAGTGCTTAATTATCATAGGAATTAAATCTAAGTCCATGATAATTTGTTCATGGGCTCAATTTTTGATCACATAGCTTCACAAAATAAAATGTAGCTTTTACTACTTAGATTAGTGTACGTCGGAAAATGCTGATGCAAGAAGAAAAATGTAATCCTTAGGCTCAATGAGACATCATCTGTTACATTGCATTTTTCCTTAAACCTTTGTGCTTTAGAGTTGACATAATTAAACATATATATGCATATACAGTTGACCCTCTGTATCCGCAGGTTTTGCACCTCAGATTCAACCAACTGAAGATCAAAAATATTTAAAAATACAAATAGCAAAATAGCCATAAAAAATAATACAAAATTTAAAAATAGTGTAATGAGTATTTTTATAACAACTACATTATATTAGTTATTATAAGTAAAATAAACATTATTAATATGGGGGAATATGCATAGGGTATATACAAATACTATGCCATTTATATAAAGGATTTGAGCGTTTGCAGATTTTGGTATCACAGGGGATCCTGGAACCAACTCCCCAGGAATACCAAGAAAGGACTGTATGTATGTATACATAGTATAGCATATATATGTATGTTACATATATACAGATACATAAGTAAAATAAAAAATCATTTCTTGAAATTCTGAGTTTTGCATAATTCATACTAACTTTTAGTTATCATATTATAATCTATAGTATCGTATACTGAGTATCAGTTCTGCTAAATAATGAATTTTCTGCATCAATATACACCATTATTAAAGATACACAGGCTTAGAGATAAAATGAATGTTAAAAAGAAAAAATGAGGAGGGGCCAAGATGGCGACCGGGCAGCGTGGTCTGTGAGACCTCCGCAGAAGAGGACACAGAAAGACTCCAGATCTCTCCCAGGGGGCCTGCTCCCCCACACGGAACTTGTCCACGGACACCGCAGAGGCATT
>CAUYQG010039860.1:0-21762 GCA_963574415.1 Tarsius wallacei
CCCCAGCCAGTCTCATTTCTCACCGCCTACCATTCTGAGCATGGATACCCTAATAACGGGATTGACCTATTTGCTGTCCTATGTACTCATTCCATCTTGGAGCCTTTGCACCAAAATAGAGTTAAATTCTTCTCTCTCCCACTGGGCCTTAGTGAGCGTTCATTACAGCTTATCACAGTGCCTTTCTTTTTTTTTTTTTTTGAGTCAGAGTCTCACTCAGTTGCCCAGGCTAGAGTGCAACGTCACACTCACTGCCACCGCAGCCTCAACCTGCTGGGCTCAGGCAATCCTTCCACCTCAGCCTTATAAGTAGCTGGAGCCACAGGCATGTATCACCATACCCAGCTAATTTTTTTATTTATTGTGGAGATGAGGTCTTACCATTCTGCCCAGGTTGGTCTCGAACCTCTGGGCTCAGGCAATCCCCTCACCTCGGCCTCCCAAAGTGCCAAGATTATAGGCTTAAGTCACCATGCCGGGCCTATCACAGTGCATTTCATTCACTGTGCCTGCCTCCCTCCCTCCTTCCCAGACAACTCATGCCTTGGGGATGAGAACTGTATCTTTCAGAACAATGTCTTTTCATTTCAGTCTCTCCACTGTGTCTTTTTATGCAAAGAATCTCCACTGCTAAGGAAAGTGTCTAGCACATAGTAGACATTCAATAAATAGCTGTGCAATCAGTGAATGAACAGTCAGTCACAGTGGTTCATGCTTGTAACCCTAGCACTTTGGAAGGCTGAGATGAGAGGATTGCTTGAGCCCAGGAGTTCAAGACCAGGCTGGGCAACATAGCAACCTCATCTCTACAATAAATCAGAAAATTAGCCGAGCACGGAGGTGCGTGCCTGTAGTTCCAGCTCCTTGAGACGTTGATGCAGGAGGATGGCTTGAGACCAGACATTCTAGGCTCTGGTGAGCCATGATTGTGTCACCGCACTCTAGCCTGGGCAACAGAGACTCTGACTCAGTAAATAAATAAACAATAAATACATGAACAAATGAATGAGACCACTTCTGCAGTTCTCACTCTTCTAGATAGACAGATTTTCTTCATTCCCTTTTCTTTTCTTTTCTTTATTTTTTTCCAAGAGGTGGTTCTTGCTGTGTTGCCTGAGCTGGACTGTAGTGGCTATTCACAGGCACGAGCATAGTGCACTATAGCCTAAAACTAGTATGCCTGGAACTCCTGGGCTCAAGCAATCTTCTGGCCTCAGCCTCCCGAGTAGCTGGGACTACAGGCATATTACTGTGCCCTGCTCTTCTCTTCTACTTGTAGCCTGCTTAACGGTTATTTATTGATTGATTTTTTGAGTGGGAGTCTCACTCTGTTGCCCAGCCTCGACCTGCTGGGCTCCGGCGATCCTTCCGCCTCAGCCTTCCGAGTAGCCGGAATTACAGGCGTGCGCTACCACGACCGGCTGATTTTTTTGATTTATTGTAAAGATGAGGTTTCATCTGCCCAGGTGGGTCTCGAACCCGCATTTTTCCGCTTTTTAAGTCTTTACTTCTGAATTTGAAAGATGTATTCCCTAGGTATAAGATTCTAGGTTGACAGTTTTTTCCTTTCAGTGCTTAAAAGATGTTGCTCCACTGTTTTCTCTCTTGCATTGTTCTCATGAGACATGTGTGCTCATGTTTATTTTTCTTCCTCTGGTGGTCTTTAAGATGATCTCTTTATCACTGGTACTGAGAAGTTTTATTATTATATGCATTGATGTCATTTTTATTTTATGTTTCTTGTGTTGGGATTCATTGAGCAACTTGGATTCATGGGTTTGTACTTTCCCATGAAAAATTTGGCTATTATTCCTTCAAATATCTTTTCTCTCTGATCTTCTTTGTTGATTCAATTACCTGTATATTAATTTGCTTGAAGTCCTATAGCTCATTAATATTCTGTTCATTTAGAGATTATTCTCTTGTCTCTGTTTCATTTTTGGATAGTCTATTGCTGTCTTTAATTTCTCTGATCTTTTCTTCTGTGATGTCTGATCTGCTGTTAATTCCATCAAGTCTATTTTTAATCTCCAACATTATAGTTCTTATCTCTTGAAGTTTTATCTGGATCTCTTAAAACCTCTCCCACATCTCTTCTTAACTTTCTGAACATATTGAATACAATTATAATAACTGTTTTAGTGTCCTTGTCTTCCAGTTCTAATATCTGTGTCAACTCTGGGTAGGTTCTGATTGTTCTAATTGTTATGAGTTGAACTTTTCCTGCTTTTTTGCATGACCAATGATTTTTTATTAGTTCCCAGACTATACATTTTACCTTGTTGGGTGCTGGATATGTTTATATTCCTATAAATGTTCTTAACCTTTGTTCTGGGACAGTTACATTATTTGGAAACAGTTTGATCTTTTCAAGTTTCCTTTTAAGGTTTTAAAGCAGTTCCAGAGCAGTGTTCATGCAGGGATAATTTTGCCCTTGACTGAGGCAAGATCCTCTGTCTATTCAAGGCCTAACAAATCATGAAACTTTCTATTCTGACTGGTGGAAACATGTGTGCTGTTCCTGGCCCTGTGTGAGTCTTGGGTATAGTTTTTTTCTAATCCTTTTGGGTGATTCTTTCCTTGAACTCAAGTAGTTTTATCACCTGCATGGATGCTCAGTAATTAGATGAAGACTTGTAGTTTTCTCCTCTGCATGTCTCCAGAATCCTTTCTATATGACCCTCACCCCCCATCCTTTATTTCGTCCTGGTGACTTGAGCTGTCTTGATCTCCTTGGCTTTCAACCCCATCTTCTCAGCTTATGGACTCCGGCTGGTTCTGACTGAGTTCACCTCCCTGTGCTGAGGCCCCCAAACACTTGGAGGGCAATAAGCTGGGGCTATTGTAGGCCTATCTAATTGGTTTCCCATCTCTCCGAGTCATTACCCCTCATTGCCTGATGTCCCATGTCATGAAATACTTTTTCATTTATTTACTGCTTCTTTTCATGCAAAGTAATAAAATCCAGTTCCTGTTACTCTATCTTGGCTACAAATGGAAGTCTCTACATTTTAAAAATATATATATTTTATTTTAAAGACATGTGGCACAATTCAGGATTAGGTATACAAGTGGACATTGTACAGGTAAAATTTGGGCCTCCCTTTGGTCCCCACTTTGCCTGCTTTGAGATCAGTACCCTTATTCATGTAGTATTCCTCTCCCCTCAGCAGTATCCCGCTACTGCCAATCCTTTCTTATAGCGTTATAGTAAATGTTCAGGGCCCACTTATGAGTGAGAACATGTGTACTCTGTTCTTTGTTTCTGTGATAGATCACTGAGTATGATTGACTCTAAATCCATCCAAGTTGCTGCGAAGTCCATATGTTTCTCCTTCTTTATGGCTGTGTAATATTCCATTGTATATATGCACCGCATTTTAAAAAATCTAGTTCAGTTTCAATGGGCAGCACAGTTGGTTCCATGTTTTTGCTATTGTGAATAGTGCTGCAATAAACATGCATGTGCAGGTATCTTTTTTGCAAAATGCTTTGAGTTCCTCCAGGTATATACCCAGAAGGGGAATTGCTGGGTCATATGGAAGGTAAATTTCAGGTTCTTTTAGAAATCGCCACACTGTTTTCTTTTCTTTTTCTTTTTCTTTTCTTTTGAGTCAGAGTCTCACTCTGTTGCCCAAGGTGGAGGGTAGTGGCATGCTCATGGCTACTGTAGCCTCAACCTTCTGGGCTCAGGCGATCCTTCTGCCTCAGCCTTCCAAGTAGCTGGAACCACAGGCATGCACCACCATGCATGACTAATTATTTTATTTTATTTTATTTTATTGTAGAGACGAGGTCTTGCCATGTTGCCTAGACTGGTCTTGAACCCCTGGGCTCAGGCAATCCTCTTGCCTCTGCCTTCCTTAATGTTGGGATTACAGGTGTGAGCCACTATGCCCAGCTCACATTGTTTTCGTAGAAGTTGAACTGGTTTGCATGCCCACCAGCAGTGGAGAAGTGTTTCCTTTTCTCCGCATCCTCACCAGCATCTGTTGTTGTTTGTTTTATTAATGATGGCCAGTCTCACTGGGCTTAGGTGATATCTCAGTGTGGTTTTGATTTGCATTTCTCTGATGATGAGTGAGGCTGAGCACTTGTTCATGTGTCTGTTGACTGTATATCTTCTTTTAAGACGTGTCTATTCATGTCTTTTGCCCACTTATTAAAGGGGCTGCTTGTTTTTTTCCTTTTGGCACATTTGAGTTCCTTGTAGATCCTGGATGTTAGGCCTTTGTTAGATATACAGTTAGCAATTTTTTTCCCATTCTGTGGACTGTCTCCCCACTCTCCTGATGATTTCTTTTGCTTGGCAGAAGCGATTCAGCTTAATGAGGTCCCACTTGTCTGTCTTATCTCTTATGGCCTGAGCACTTGGGATTTTGATCAGGAATTGATTGCTAGTTCCAATTTCCATAAGGGTGTCTCCTGCATTTTCTAAGGTTCTTATAGTTTGAGGTTTTACGTTTAGGTCTTTGATTCATTTGGAATTCATTTTTGTGTATGGTGAAAGGTAGGGGTCCTGTTTCAAACTTCTGCATGTGGTCATTCAGTTTTCCCAGCACCATTTAATGAATAGGTTCTCCTCTTCCCAGTGGTTGTTGCTGGAGGCTTTGTCAAAGATGAGCTGGTTGAGAAATTGAGGTTTTGCTTCTGGCATCTCTATCCTGTTCCATTGGTCTATATGCCTGTTCTTGTACCAATCCCAGGCTGTTTTGATGTCTGGAAGTGTGATACCTCCCGCTTTGTTTCTTTTGCTAAGGATTGTTTTGGCTATTTGTGGTCGTTTGTATTTCCATATGAATTTCTTTATTGTCTTTTCCAGGTCTGAGAAGAATGATATTGGTAATTTAATGGTTATTTCATTAAATCCATAGATTTCCTTTGGTAGGATGGACATCTTAACAATGTTGATTCTTCCTATCCATGAACATGAAATATTTTTCCATTTGTTGGATTTCTTTGAGCAGTGTTTTGTATTTTCATTGTAAAGGTCTTTTACTTCTCTGGTTAGGAAGATGCCAAGGTATCTCATTTTCTTTCTTTTTTTTTGTGGTTGTTGTGAATGGGATTGTGCTTTTTATTTGTTTCTCTGTTGGTGTATAAGAATGCAACTGTCTTTTGCACATTTATTTTGTACCCTGAGACTTTACCAAATTCCTTTATCAGTGCAAGGAAGTTTTTGACAGATTCTCTTGGATTTTTGAGGCATAGGATTGTATCATCAGCAAAGACTGATATCTTAACATTTTCTTTTCCTATTTGGATACCCCTGATTTCCTTGTCTTGTCTAACTGCTATTGCCAGGACTTCCAACACAATGTTGAACAGGAGGGGTGAGAGTGGGCAGCCTTGTGTTGTTCCACTTTTCAGGAGAAATGCTTCCAGTTTCTGTCCATTTAGCAATATACTGGCTGTGGGTTTATCGTAGATGGTGCTTACTATTTTGAGGTATGTTCCTTCTATGCCTAGGTGTTCAAGGACTTTTATCAAGAAGGGATGTTGGATTTTTTGAAGGCTTTTTCTGCATCTAATGATGTAATCATGTGGTTCTTGTTTTCACATCTGTTGATGCATTAAATTACATTTGTGATCTTGCGGATGTTGAACCAGTCCTGCATCCCAGGAATAAGCCTACTTGGTCATAGTGGATGATTTTTAAGGTGTGTTGTTGGAACATATTTGCTAGAATCTTGTTGAGAATTTCTGCATCTATGTTCATTAGGGATGTTGGCTTTAGTTCTCTTTTTTTTTGTTGGATCTTTACCCAGTTTGAGTGTCAGTGTGATGTTAGCTTCGTACAATGATTTGAGGAGAAGTCCATCTTTCTCAATTGCTTGGAATATTTTCAATATGATTGGTATAATCTCCTCGTATGTTTTGTCAAATTCCACTGGAAAGCTGTCTGGTCCAGGGCTTTTTTTTTTTTTTTAGGTAGTTTTCTTAATAAGAAGTCAATTTCCTGGGTTGTTATTGGTCTATTTAGTGTCTCAGTGTCTTCTTGTTTCAACTGTGGGAGGATGAGTGATGTCAGAAAGTCCTCCATTTCATTTAGGTTATCAAGTTTGTTTCCATACAGGTAATCTGATAATCTTTTGTATTTCTTCGGGGCCAGTTGTGATTTGATCTTTTGCATTTCTGATTGTGTTTATTTGGGCTTTTTCTCTCTTTCTTTTTTAAGCAAGAAATCATCTGGTTTATTCAGAAGCTGTTGGTCATCTGACAGAAAGGCATATATGGTACAAAACTACAGTGGTATAGTTCTTGACACAGTTTAGATTGTTAGAGATTGTCTTTACAATTCATTACAGTCTTTGGATTTATTAAAATCCCATTATTATTGTGTACCAAGTCAATAGAATCCTGGAACCAAAGTCACTTCTTTATATGTGAACCCATTACATTGACAAAAATCCACACACAGTGGCTGTTCAAGATCTCCAACACCATTACTGTCAGCAGCGCCCCCAGGAAAGCACCAGGGACTCTCCCAAGAGAAGGATGTTTTTGGGTCCGATGACCTGGATGCGTGCTACCCCCAGGGCTAAGGCACTGCAGATGGGCATGTCCATCCAGGAACTACTGGCTCAGGGGGCCCTGGGAGCTGACCACGTCCCAAGGCTCTTAACACTTCACACATGTGTACACACAACAGGCAATATATACTCGTGGCTTCTTGTGTCTTACATACAGGGAGATTTTAAGGCAAGAGGAGAACATGCCAGGAAGTAACAGGGGAGCTAAACACCTCGATCTTCTAGACCCCTCAGCGGTCACATCCCTGGCTCTGTTTTCTCATTGGAAAAACAAAATCGGACTTAGTGGGCCCAGAAACACTTCCTCCTGCTCACCGAAGCCCTCTTTTTTCTCTCTTTTTCTTGGTCAGTCTGGCCAGGTGTCTATCAATCTTGTTTATACTTTCAAAGAACCAGCTTTTTGTTTTGTTGATTTTTCTATGATATTTTTGTCTTCTATGTCCTATATTTGGGCTTTTACTTTGGTGATCTGGATTCTTCTGCTAAAGTTAAGGTTTTGGTGGTCTTGTCTTTCCAGTTCCTTTAGATGGTTTGTTAGGCTATTAACTTGTGACCT
The DNA here is from genome assembly GCA_963574415.1 of Tarsius wallacei. Lineage (NCBI taxonomy): Eukaryota > Metazoa > Chordata > Mammalia > Primates > Tarsiidae > Tarsius > Tarsius wallacei. Next base: position 7,090 of record CAUYQG010039860.1, read on the forward strand.
TTCCATTTTCTTGATGTGTGTTCATAAAGATTTAATCTCCCTCTTTGAACTGTTTTCATGGCATCCGAGATATTTTGGTAAGAAGTTTCTTCATTTTCCTTTGTTTCCAGGAATATTTTAATTTCTGTTTTGATTTCCATGTTGACCCAGGAGTTGTTCAGCATCATGCTGTTTAGTGTCCATATCTTTTGGGGTCTGGGGGGATCTTTGTTGGCGTTGATATTTATTTTTGCACCATTGTGGTCTGAGAAGGTGCATGGCAGTATTTTGATCTTATGAAATTTGTTTATGCTTGATTTATGGCCAAGAATGTGGTCAATCTTGGAGTACGTTCCATGTGGTGATGAGTAGAATGAATATTCTGTGGTTGTTGGGTGAAGTGTCCTGTAGGTATCTATTAAGTCCCTTTGGTCAAGTGTCAAATTGAGGTTCTGGATCTCTTTGTTGATTTTTTTCGGCTCAATGATCTATCTAGGGTTGTTAGTGGGGTATTTATGTCCCCAGCTATAATAGTGTCAGAATCAATATCTTTTAAATTTTTACTTAGTGGTTGCTTTATAAATGCTGATGCTCCTGTGTTGGATGCATATATGTTTAGGATGGATATTTCTTGTTGATGGATTGAACCTTTTATCATTATGTAGTGTCCTTTTGTATGTTTTAAAATTTTTGATAACTTAAAGATTGTTTTGTCCTATATTAAGATCACAACTCCTGCCTTCTTTTGTGGTCCATTCGCCTGGAAATTTGTTTTCAATCCTCTAACTTTGAGTCTGTATGTGTCCCTTGTGGTGAGATGAGTTTCCTGGATGCAGCAAATTATTGGGTCATGGTTTTTTATCCAGTTTGTCATTTTGTGTCTTTTCAATGGTGCATTTAGTCCATTCATGTGCAGGCTAATTACTGAAATGTGATTATTTATTCCTGTCATGAGGTTCTTATAATGTTTTTTCTTGTTTATTTGTTTTCTTTCAACTTTTGGATCGATGTATGTTTGTGTTTTCAAGTTTGCAGTCACGATGTATCTCTGTTGTTTCTGTGTTCTGCTGTTCTCTTGGGAAGTTTGTGGTCAATCTTTTTTTTTCTTTCTTCTGTGCTTAATACCTTTTCAAGCATCTTTTGTAGAGCTGGTCTGGAAGCTGCATAATCTCTTAGGGATTGGATGTCTGGGAAGGATTTTAATTCTCCATCACTCATCAGGCTGGGCTTGGCTGGGTAGGAAATTCTTGGTTGAGATTGTTTATCTTTGAGGACTTTGAATATTGGACTCTTGTAGTGTTTCTGCCAATAAGTCTGCTACTATTCTGATTGGTTTTCCCTGGTAGGTAGTCTGACCTTTCTCTCTTGCTAGCTTTAGGGTTTTTTCCTTTGTACCTATTTTGTGTAGGCAATTTACTATGTGTCTAGGGGTTGGTCTTCTCATTTGATGTCTTGTAGAGGTTCTCTCTATCTCTTGTGTTTGGATGGTCATACCTCTGGTGAGATGGGAAAAGTTTTCTTGGATAACCTCCTGGAATACTTGCTCCAAGGTGTTCTTCCTTTCCCTTTCTTCTTCTGGGATATCAATCAGGTGTAGGTTTAGCCTCTTGATAGAATCACATATCTCTTGGAGGCTTTGTTCTTTCTTTCTGGGTTTTCTTTCTATGTTTTTTACAGATCAGTTTTATTCTATGTTTTGGTCTTCAAGTTCTGAGATTCTTTATTCTGCTTGATTAGTTCTGCTTTCCATGCTTGTCATCTTGTTATTTATTTCCTGGATGAATTTTTTTATGCCCAAAATCTCTGTTACAAGTTCTTTCAGTGTTGCGTCTTGTCTTTCTTGAGATTTATTCACTCTTTCCATCCATTCTCTTATCCCTGTTGTATTTTGGGACCTGTCGGTGGTGACTTCCATTGTTTGGGATCTGAAGTCTGATTTTTCATATGTCTTCTCTTTATTACACTCGGAATTACCTGTGTTCTTCCACGGAGTTTTCCTCATTGGTGACAGTTCTTTTTCTTTTCTCTTTAGTTCTGTTATCCAGTAGCAGTGGGAGAGTCTTTCACTTCTGATGCTTGTTCGCCTCTCTATTCTTCCCTGATCAGGGCTCTGAATTTGTTCTATTTTGAAGCAGGGTTGTGCATTGGAAACTTTGGTGTCTCTTGTAGTTTTGAAAGTCAAATCAAGTAAAGGATGGGGAGCTAGGATTCAGATCACAATGATTGTGATATGGGTTTCCTGAGACCCATTCCCCACCACCACTCTATATGATGATGCAGTGGGTATGTGTGTGTATCCCCAGAATCCAAGATATAGTAAAAGTGATGAGGAAAAGTAGAAAGATGAGAAAATTAGAATGAAATAAGATGGACAAAAATAAAAAATACAGAAAAACCAAAGCAGAAACCAAAGCAGAAAGACACACACACACACACACACACACACACACACACAGACTAAAACCATCTGAGAGAGCTCTCAGTGGCCAAAATTTGAACAGTCTGAGAAGGCAGTAGTAGTTATATATAACAAAAAGTATGAAATAAATATCCATGTGCCATAATTTTCTAGTAAAAAATGGTGTTGAGAATATTTTCTTATGCTTAGTTTTACATCCGTGTATCATCTTTTGTGAGGTGTTAAAGGTCTTAATTTTAACATTGTCAAGTTTTTCAGTCATTTCCTTAACGACTGACGTTCTTTTAAAGGAAATTCTTGGCTGCTCTGAAATAGGAATTATACTCACTTATACATTTATGGGAATGTTTCAAAGATTTCCTTATTTTTTTTTAAGTTGGGGCCTCACTTTGTCACCCAGTGTAGTAGCATGTTCATGGCTCACCATAACTTTTGCTTCCTGGGCTCAGGCGATCCTTCCACCTCAGCTTCCCAAGTAGCTGGGACTATAGACATGTACTATCACATCCAGCTAATTTTTTGTAGAGATGAAATCTCACTGTGTTGCCTAGACTGGTCTCGGACTCCTGGGCTCAAGCAATCCTCCATCTCCCAGAGTGCTGGGATTACAGGTATGAGTTACTGCGCCTGGCCAAGACTTCCTTCTTTTTTCTTTAAAATTGAAGTGAAATTCACATAACACCAAATTAATTAATTAATTAATTGATTTTGAGTTGGAGTCTCACTGTGGCACCCGGACTGGAGTACAGTGGCATGCTCACTGCTACCACAGCCTCGACCTGCTGGGTTCAGGTGACCCTTCCGCCTCAGCCTCCCAACTACAGGCATGTGCCACCATGTCCAGCTAAGTTTTTGATTTATTGTAGAGATGAGGTCTTGCCAAGTTGCCTGGGCTTGTCTCGAACCCATGAGCTCAGGCAATCCTCTCACCTCGGCCTCCCAAAGTGCTGGGATTATAGGCGTGAGCCACTGTGCACAGCCAAAAATTAAGGATTTAAAGGGCACAATCCTGTGGCATTTAGTATAATTCATAATATTATTCAACCATCTCCATCTAGTTTCAGGACATTTTCTTCATTGCAAAATGAAACCCTGTGTCCCTTTAAGTAGTCAGCCCCCGTTCCTCCCTTCCCACTCCCAGCACCTGGCAATACCAAGTTGCTTTCTGTCTCTATGGATTTGCTTATTCTAGGTAATTCATATACATGGAGTCATACAATATGGGGCCTTTTGTGTCTCATTCCTTTCACTGAATGTAATATTTCCGAGGTTTATTTTTGTTGCTGGATGTATCAGTACTTCATGACTTCCTAGAGCTGAATGATATTCTATTGTATGTACATACTGCATTTTGTCTATCCATTTGTCAGTGGGCATAGGGTTGTTTCCAACTTTTGGTTATTGTGAGTATCGCTGCTATGAAGATTCATGTACAAGTTTTTGTTGGAGTCCCAGTTTTTCAGCTATCTTGGATGTATACCTAGGAGTGGGATTTCTGGGTCATATGATAGTTCTGTTTAATTATTAGAGGAACTGCCAAACTGTTTTCCACAGAGCTTTCACCATTTTACATTGCAGCAGTGTACAAGGGTCCTGATTTCTCCACATTCTCACCAACATGTATGTTCTGCTTTTAAAAAAATTAAAGCCATTTTAGTGGGTGTAAAGTGGTATCTCATTGCAGTATTGATTTGAATTTCCTGATGATTAGTGATATTATGTCATTTCAGATGTGCTTGTTGGCCATTTGTGTATCTTCTTTGAATAAATGTTTATTCAAGTCCTTTGTCCATTTTTAGATCGGGTTGTTTGTCTTTTTGTCATTGAGTTGTAAGTGTCCTTTACATATGCTGAATACTAGACCCTTATCAGATATATAATCTGCAAAAAGTTTCTCCCATTGTGTGGATTGTCTTGTTACTTTCTTGATAGTGTTCTTTGATACATAAAATTTGAACTCCATTTCATTTGTATTTTTCTTCTGTTGCTCATGTCTTTGGTGTTGTATTTAAGAATCCTTTCTCAAATCCAAGGTCGTGAAGATTTACCCCTTATGTTCTTTTCTAAGTGTTTTATAGCAGCGGTTCCCAACCTTTTTGGCATCAGGCCCTGGTCTCATGAAAGACCATTTTTCCACAGATCAGGTCAGGGAGAGAGGGGGAGATGGTTTTGGGATGATTCAAGTACATAACATTTATTGTGCACTTTATTTCTATTATTATTACATTGTAATATATAATGAAATAATTATACAAGTCACCATAAAAAAAGGCACGGAGGGTAGGTAAATAAAATGATGGGTAGGGCATGCATGGGCTACAATGTATCAGATTCTGACTTAAAGATTGCCACCAGATGCAGCTGTACAACTGAAGTGCATCAACTCACCTGCCCCTCACTGAGGGGGTTTTGATGTGAGTCTGCGAGCCATTGATTGATGATGGTCTCTGTGCAGTCAAACCTCGCTGCTCATGCTCGTCTGTATTTGCATTTGCTCCCCAATACTAGCACCACCACCTCAGATGATCAGGCATCAGATTTTCATAAGGAGCATGCAACCTAGATCCCTCGCATGTGCAGTTCACAACAGGGTTTGTCTCCCGGGAGAACCTAATGCTGTCACTGATGTGGCAGGAGGTGGAACTCAGGCGGGAGTGCAAGAGTTGGGGAAAGATTGTAAATACAGATGAAGCTTGGCTTGCTCGCCCGCTGCTCACCTCCTCATGGCACCGGTCTGTGGCCTGGGGACCCCTGTTTTATAGTTTTAACTCTCATATTGAGGTAGTCAATCCATTTTGAGTTTAGTCTATGGTGTGAGGCAGGGCTATAACTCCATTCTTCTGCATGTGGATATCCAGTTGTCTCAGCACCACTTGCTGGAGAGGCTATTTTTTTCTCATCGAATGATCTTGGCACCCTTGTAAAAAGTCAGTTGGTTATAGGTGTATGGGTTTATTTCTTGACTATACATCCTATTCCATGGGTCTATATGTTCATCTTTATGCCAGTAACACACTGTTTTGATTATTGTAGCTTTGTAGCAAGTTTAGAGATGAGGAGAGAATCCTATGACTTTGCTTCTTCTTTAGATTGCTTTGGCTATTATGAGCCCATTGCTATTCCATGTGAGGTTGAGGATCAACTTCTCAAGCTTTGCAAAAGAGGCCGCTGGAATTTTGATAGGGATTGTGTTGAGTCTGTGGATCGCTTTGGGTAGTATTGCTATCTTAACAATATTAAGACTACTAATCTATGAACAAGGGATATGATTCCATTTATTTATCATTAAATTTTTAAGCAATGATTTATAGTTTTGAGTGTACAAGTCTTTCACCTCCTTGGTGACTTTATTCCTAGATATTTTATTCCTCTTGATGATGTTGTAAGTGGAATTGTTTTCTTAATTTCCATTTTAGATTGTTCATTGATAGCATATAGAAACACAATTTATTTTTATGTGTTGATCTTGCACTCTGAAACTTTAATGAAATAATTTATGAGTTCTAGTAATTTTGGAAGGAGGTACAGATTCTTTTTTTTTTTTTTTTTGAGTTGTAGTTTCACTCTGTAGCCCAGGCTGGAGTGCAGTGGCTTGCTCATGGCTACCACAGCCTCGACCTGCTGGGTTCAAGCGATCTTTCTGCCCCAGTCTCCCTGGTAGCTGGAACCACAGGCGCGTGCCACCACGCCTGGCTAAAATGTTACTTATTGTAGAGATGAAGTTTCACCAAGTTACCCAGGCTGGTCTCGAACCCATGGTTACAGGAAATCCTCTCGCCTCTGCCTCCCAAAGTGCTGGGATTACAGGCGTGAGCCACTGCGCCTGGCTGGGGTACAGATTCTTTATAATTTTCTATATAAAGGATCATGTCATTCATTTGTGAATAGAGATAATTTTACTTTTTTTCTTTTCCAATTTGGATGCCTTTAGTTTCTTTTTCTGGCCAAATTGCTCTGCGTGGAACTTCTGATGCTGTTTTGAATAGCAGTGGAAGCAGTGTCCTTGTCTTCTGATCCTAGCAGGAAAGCTTTTTGTCTTTCACCATTGCATCTGATATTAGCTTTGGGTTTTTCATAAATGTCCTTTGTCATATTGAAGAAATTTCTTTCTATACCTAGTTTGCTGTGAATTTTTATCATGGCAGGATGTTGATTTTTGTCAAATAAGATCTTCCTGTATTAAGTGCATTTTCCACTTTCCTGTTGTTCATGTGGTATATTTTGTTGAATCATCCTGGATTCCTGGTATGTACTCCTTTCAATATGCTGTCAGATTTAGGTTTCTTTCTTTTTAAATTTTGCCTTTATATTGTAGGTATTGGTCTGTAGTTTTCTTGTGCTGACTTTGGCTTTTGTATCAGGGGAATTTGGCCACATAGAACGTATTGGAAGTCTTCCTTTGTCTTCTATTTTTTGGAAGATTTTATGAGTGGATTGGTGTTGATTCTTCTTTAAACATTTGGTAGAACTCACTAGTGAAGACATCTGGTCCTGCGTTTTTCTCTGCTGGGAGGTTTTTGGTAACTGATTCATTTTCTTTACTTATTATAGATCTGTTCAGATTTTCTTTTTCTTCTTGAGTTAGTTTTGGCATTTGTGTATCTAGGTTTTTTCCCATCTCATCTAAGTTATCTAATTTGTTGGCATATACTTGTTCAAAGTACTTTATTATAACCCTCTTTCTTCCTGTGGTAATGTACCAATTTTAGTTTCTGACTAAGTTATTTGCATCTTTTTTTCTTAGTCTAGCCAAAGGTTTGTCAATTTTCTTGATCTAAAAAAAAATCCTTTTAGTTTGTTGATTCACTTATTTTTTAGTGTCTCTTTTATTTATTTATGTTTTAATATTATTTTTCTTCTACTAGCTTTGAATTTTGTTTACTCTTCTTTTTCTAATTCCTTAAAGTCTTACTTAATTGGCTTGAGATTTTTCTTCCTTTTAAAATATAGACATTGTCTACTGTACGTTTCTTTTTATAAGCTCTGATTTTGTTGCCTCTCATAAGTTGGTGCACTGTGTTTTTCTTTTCTTTCCTTTTTTCCCCTTTTTTTTTGAGTAGGAGTCTCACTCTGTTGCCCAGGCTGGAGTGCAGTGGCATGCTCATGGTCACCACAGCTTTGACCTGCCAGGCTCAAGTGATCCTTCCACCTCAGCCTTCCAAGTAGTTGGAACTACAGGCTTGCGCCAACATGCCTGGCTAATTTTCCTTGATTTATTGTAGAGATGAGGTCTTGCCAAGTTGCCCAGGCTGACCCCAAACCCCTGGGCTCAGGCAATCCTCTCGTCTATGCGTCCCAAAGTGCTGGGATTACAGGCATCAGCCACTGTGCCCGACCATGTTTTTGTTTTCAAAGATTTCCCTCTTCCATACAACCTTTCTTTCTTTCTTTCTTTCTTTTTTTTTGAGTTGGAGTCTCACTCCGTCGCCCAGGCTGGAGTGCAGTGGCACACTCATGTCGACCTGCTGGGCTCCGGCGATCCTTCCACTTCAGCCTTCCAAGTAGCTGGAACTACAGGTGCACGCTACCATGCCAGGCTAATTTTTAGATTTATTGTAGAGAGGAGGTCTCACCATGTTGCCCAGGCTGGTCTCGAACCTGCGGGCTCTGGTAATCCTCTCACCTTGATCTCCCAAAGTGCTAGGATTACAGGCTTGAGCCACCATGCCCAACTGCATACATTTCTATCTGGAGTTTATTGTTGTGCATGGCCCGAGGCAGGCATTTATTTCACATCAGTATTCTCTTACTTGAGCACCACTTTTCCTTCTCAGTCACCTGCTCTGCCACTTCGTTGCAGATGAAAATCCCCTGAAGAGTTGACTGTGTTCCCCAAATTTCTGTTTTAGAATTGGTGTTCAAGCAGTGGACGCCTTTTGCGCACATACCTGTCTGTAGTCATTGCTATGGACTGAATGCTTGTTTCTCCCAAAATTCAGACACTGAAATCTTAGCTCCTAAGGTGATGGCATTAAGACTTGGGTGCTTTTTGGAGATGATTAGGTCATGAGAGCAGGACCCTTGTGAATGGGATCAGTGCCCTCATAAAAGGCGCAAATTCCTGGCATGGTGATTCACATTCGTAATCCCAGCACTTTAGGGTGTTGAGGTGTGAGGATCACTTGAGGCCAGGAGTTTGAGGCTGCAGTGAACTGCTTGTGCCACTGCACTCCAGCCTGGGTGACAGAGCGAGACCCCAACTTAGAAAGGCCCAAGAGAGTTCTTTCACCACTTCTACCACATGTGGACACAGTGAAGGCACCATTTGTGAGGACTGGACCCTCCTCGGCACAGAATCTGCTGGTGCCTTGGTCTTTGACTCCCTTGGTCCATGAGAAATAAATTTCTGCTCTTTATATGCATAAGCTGCCTAGTCTATGGAACTTTGCCATAGTAGCCCAAATTGACAAAGACAGTCACCAACTCTAATTTGCCTTTGTTTTTAGGTTTTTTAGTTCTCTGTAAAATTCATGGTTTTCCAGGCAAGGGTTTTCCAGTGGTGTCGTTCCTCCATCTTTTCTGCCAGCCCCAGGCTTTGTCTTTAATACATCTGTTCACAAAGATGGTAGTCCTCCCCCTGTGGCCACAGGGCCCATCCTTCCTTCTCCTTTCCTGAAAGTCCCAGGGGGAGGCTGGGCTCAGGGAGACCCAGGACCACCCAGCCTGTAGGAGGCCAGGTCTCTTTGTGTTTAGACATTGTTCTTCCAACCACACAGCATCTCGAGGGGATGCCCCGGTGCTGGCAGCTGGGGCCACAGAGGTGCTGAGGCAGAGGGTTAGCAGAGAAGGTGGGAGGGCTAAGGGGTTGTTCTGCTAGAACCAGACTCAGAAACTAAGAGAGCCTGCTGGGGGCTGGGTGTAGGGCGATTCTGGGACCTCACCCTGACCCTGGGGACACAGGAGGCAGGTGTGCACTGGGGTGATCTGAAAGCCTGCTGCCCTGTCCAGCCCTGACTGTGCTCTGAAGTGCCTGCTCAGGGCCGGTCGGGGGTCAGAGCCTCCAGCATCTTGGACAGTGTCTCCCTGGACCTTGGAGAAATTCCCTGGCAGGCTTTGGGCAGAGAACTGATTCTTTCAAGATGGACATGCTGTGCTGTCTCTATGCACTCACATACTCACCCAGAGGCTCACACGGACAGACACAGACACAGTCATGGGCACAGAGGTGAAAACACAGGCAGATACACACACGGACATCTACGCAACATGGATGCATGGGGCCCAGCGGCAGACGGACAGCCTCCCCCGCATAAGTCTGCACCATTCCACCTTAAATTATTTCACTTATGATGAATTTCCCCAAAACTAAACTAAAGCTGAGACACTTGTGCGTGCGTGCACGCGCACACACACACACACACACACACACTCATCTGAGTCAGATCAATAGCAATTACTCCATAATCAATTAGTGACGAATAGCCTGAAAACAACATGGTCACAATTTACAGCATGGGTTCAGTGCCCTTGATGTTTTAAAAATTAATATTAAGTGGTTTCACCCCTAATTTGTCGACATCAGAGAATGTTAAGGGGTTCAGTTTACTTACATAAGGAAAGTGCTGCATGAAGGTTACATGCCTAATGGATATGTTCCAAAAGCCTCTAATAGTGACCAAGCCAACTTCCACGTATTCTGGCATCTTTTAAATAACTATCTTCCCATGTCCCCTGCTCTTGAGTATCTCAAGGGTGTGTGGCTTCCGACCTTTTCACCTCCCATGAACAGCTGCCACTCTTGTTATGCGTAGCACCACTCTCTGCCCTGAAGGACTCCTTCTTCCAGTGGCACTTGGCTTTGTCTTTTTGACACACGCCATGGCCTGCTGGGTGCACACATGGTGTTGGTGTCTTTGGCGAGGGACGGAGGACTTGACGGTGAGAACAAGAGGGTCTGAGAGAGATGACAGACGTGAGAACATCATTGAAAGGTCACAACTAGAAAGAGATACAGGACGCAAAATGTTTCAAAGGACGGTGTGGTGATGTCTATGAAGATTTGGAGCACTCACTATTTTTGGCCCAGACGTCCCACTTCTTACACAGGGAGGAGTGTTAGACTAGCACCCTCACAATAGCATGGTGTGTCATCAGACAAATTGGAGGCAACATGAATATCCCCCGGCGGGACCTGGCAGGAGGTACCAGAATTGCTGCGTGATGCAGAGGCCAGTTGGGTGCAGAACCTTGAGCATGCATGTCCCAGGTGCCAAGGAGAGACACAGGCATGTCCAAGGACAGAGTGGGCCAACTGGTGCTGAAACAAAACACACCTGAAATCCTGGAAGAAGCTCAAGCCAAAGAGCATGTATTTTTGTATTACTTTGAAAAATATGACTTTTATATTGCTTGAAAAATAAATCCAGGCAGGATTGGCAGTAGTGGGAATCTGCCAGGAGAAGGGGGGCACATCTCATCAACAAGGGTACCTGCATAGTGAACATTTGTATACCTAACCCTGAATTGTACCCCACATCTTTAAAGTAAAAAATAAAAAGAAAGAAAAAGAAATCCAACAGGCATGAATGGAATTACAAGTGGACAGCTGTAACACATGAATACTTTTTTGCAGGACCGATTGAAAATAGAGATTATTTGTATCGCTTCTGCCCGTTACAATTAAAACACGGCTCTGTTACATTCCAACTGTTCCCTTCAATGCATCCAGTCAGAAAAGATTTTCCAAGTTTACTTTTCTGACCACTCTTGGATGATACAAATCCTGTTGTCACCTTGAGCCTCAAAATGCCGACTGTCCTGGAAATTAGCAGGTCCCGGGAGACCCTAAGCAGACTCTCCTCTGGAGGGCTGGGCTCAGCTCGCTTCCTGTCTGTGCTTGGCAGAAGAATGCCCTCATACAGATGTCCACCTCACGATCCCTGGGACCTGTAAATACAGCACATCACACAGAAGAGGGGCCTTGCAGCTGCAGATGAAATGAAGGCTGCTAACTGGCTGAAACCAGAGGTTTTGCTGGATTACCTAGGGCTCCAGTGCACGTGCAGAGGCCCTCACAGGACATTTAGGGGGCAGAAGCTGCCTTCCTTCCTGGGGAACTTGGGGGCCAGGGCGGACGGGTCCCTGGGTGGCCATCACTCTGCTCCTCCCAAGCTGCTTAAGGCACTCAGGAGTAGGCCGAGGCCCTCACCACGCCCCCACCCAGGGCTCCCACCCAAGCCACTCTTGGTGGGATGTCTTCGTAAATTCTCGCCCTTAACCAAGCTGTCGGGGGACCCCTGGCTCCCAGATTTGATTCTCAACACCACACGTCTCATTTCTTAGGTGCCACATTTTAAGATCTGATTTTTGTCAGCTCAGCCTCTTGGTTGGAATGGAGCCGGACAAGCCTGTTCTATGTCACAGATGTGTGCTCATTCCTTTTTTTTTTTTTTTGGAAAAACATTTCCAACGGAGAGCACTTATCTCCATCATGACTGGTGGCAAGAATCCTCTTATGTTCCTGGATCTCTCAGCATCCTGCTGCACCCCATTGCATTTGAGTCCCAGGGACATCGGGGAGATGCCATTGTCCCCATTTTATGGAGAAAGAGGGGTTCCAAGAAGGAGTGGTCTGCTCAGGTCCCATGGCTCCTCGGGGGTCCATGGTGTGGGCTGGGCCTGCCGAGGATGTGGTGATGCTAAGCTCGGCACCGCCTCTCTCAGGACCAGCTCTTTGAGCCTCGTTGCCACGAGAGTGGTTAAGTCAATGGGAAATTATGGCTAGCGCCCTCCACCTGTCATCAAGGGATGATCTGAAATATGGAAAAAAGCCAGGCCTGGTGGTGCACACCTGTAGTCTTAGCTACTCAGGAGGCTGAGGTAGGAGGATCACTTGAGCCCAGGATTTTGAGGCTACACTGAGCTATGACTGCACCAGTGCATTTCAGCCTGGACCACAGAGCAAGACCCTGTCTCTTAACAAAAAAGGAGAAAGAGACATGCCAAAAGCTTTTGGTCAAAATATGTCTAAGAGCATGAATGACAATGGAGAGAATTGGAGTGACCAGTTGTCAAATACAGGGCAAGTCGGGGAAGTCCAGGTCCTCAGGAGTTGCAACTTGGGGGTCACTGCAGCGAGCGTACAAGATTGAGTGGAAGGAAAGGGAATTAGAAATACAAAGTTGACACGGGAAAGATGAGCCCCAAAATGAGAGAGGCCCACCCAATCTTCACAGGTGCCTGTGCTTTGAAAAAAACCTTTTTTCCATATGTTTGAAATGCCTAAAATGTTATTATGTTGGGAAAAATAGGGTTGATTTAAGCAAGCAGAAAGCAGTTCTTTGTGTCTTCTGAAGCACAAGGTGGCACCTTTCTGGCCAGCGCCTACCCCAAAGGGCTGATGGGTAAGGAGGGCGCTCACTCCCCTACCTCCTAGGGCCCCTGCCCCAGGCAGCTGAGTCCCTGTCACTGAGGCCCTAATCTTGTGTGGCTAACTGCATGCAGCCCCTCCGAGGCTGTGAGTCCAACGCTGGCTCCAGGTGACCCTAGTGAGCCCCACAAGTGCGACCCATCAATACCTGCAAAGCTGACACTCACCGAGCTCAGAGTTGGGCCTCACCCAAAGTCACATGTCTGGTGACAGTGGCTTCTCCCTTGGGCCACAGCTTCTTCCTGTCCACACCAGCTAGGGGTTCCTACCTCAGACGAGTGGCCTCAGGTAGAGGACCAGGAAGGAAACTCCTAGCCTGGCTCCTGCCAGAGCAGCTATTTCTAGAAGGCCGTGGTGGGGTTTGAGGTTGGGGGCGGCCTGCAGTTTGCCTCTCAACCTTCCCAGGGCGGTGCAGGGAAAACTGAGTCACGGTGTTTCTGCCAACAGCATCCATGTTCCAGTTTGCAGCCAGCACATGCCCTGGGGTGCACAGGGCTCTGCTGCTCCCTCCCAGTGTGTGCCATCAGTGCAGGGCATGGCCCCAGGAGTCAGGCCTGGCGTGGTGTGAAGTCGGGCACAGTGCAAGGGCAGGAGGCACCACTCAGGGTGGTAGGGTGCCTCTCTGGCACCACCCTGGGGCCCTGCTTCAGCCCCAGCCCCCGGGGCCAGGTTCTTGCCAGCTGCATAACTGGCAAGAGGGTCTTCACAGGCCTGAGCCCTGGGGAGGCTAGAGCAGAGGGCAGAAATAACCCCGCCTAGGAGGGCCACCTGCTGGGCATGGGGCTCACCCTGCTGGGCTCCACACGGATGGGCGGCCAGGCCAGGGGGGCAGCTGACCGGACTGGGGACTCCCCCTAGTTGCTGCCACATCACATGCATTTGCTGCCTGGGCTGGGAGCTGGAGCGCCTGTGGCTCCAAGTCTAGGCTTCTGGCCAGAGCGTCTACTGATAGCTAGCAGGGCTTGGCAAGGACACTGCTCAGGCCTCTGCCCTGGAAGATTGTGGGGTGTGAGGTGAGGCGAGCAGCCATGGAGCAGAACCACCCAGAGGTGCTGGCAGTTTCCTTCCTGTGCTGGGGTCAGGCAGCCTCTACTTCCCCCACCCAGAGTTTGTGCTGGAGGTGCCCGCATGGGCTGCCGAGTGACCAGAGCCAGCATCGCGTGGGCAGAGCCTTCTTGCGGACCTTGGGCCCAGGCAGTCTCCTGAGAGAATGTCCACAGGGCCTGCATTGGTGGGTAGTCAGGGCGCCTTCCTAGGCAGCCAAAATTTGCCTCCAGCTACTGGCATGCTGTGCCAAAGCTGCAGAAGTGTTTTGACAGCTCCCAGGGGGTCTGAAGTGGCCTGTCACTCCCACACTCACTCTTTAGCTCATTCTCAGAAGGCAGTGGGCAGGCCCACCACAGGAGACCCCCTTGGCCAGGCAGAGGGCCAGCCAGGCAGGGGCTGCCCACCTGCCTGTATCCCCTCCCAGGGCATGTCCTCGCCTGGAGGGTCCTTGGGTGGTTCCATGCTGAGCCTCCTGGTCTCCAGGCTGTCTAAGGGGGAGGAATCCTGGAGCCTAGATGAGTGATCTCCTGCATCCCACCACACCCAAGGGGCTAAGGCTGACCTTGAGCTGACCTTGTGGACCGGGGGGTTCTCCCTCCTGTAGTTCAATCCCCCCCGGAGGAGTTGGGCCCCCTGTCAGGATCTCTTGGTGGGATCCTCGCTCTCTGGAATCTGTGTGAGTCCCACTTGCACCTAGGGCTCATAAACCGTGCTGTAGCCTGGAGTCAAGCTCCCTGGCTCCAATCCCAGCCTCTCCTGAGCCTCTGAGCTGGGGGAACCGGGGGATTCTGTGGGATGGATCTAGGTGTCCCTCACCCTGCATGGGCCGGTGGATCCTGACCTTCATACACATGCAGGC